>APFE031731932.1:5738-38589 GCA_000404065.3 Pinus taeda
GATGGTTGAGCACCATCATGCCCAAGTACATGAGTTGATTGAGCTTGTTGACCACCCTCAGGCAATGACATAGTGAGTGAAGCTTCAAAAAAAAAAATAGAAAATCAATTCAATATATGTGTATACATACATATGATTCTATCTATTTATCATTTAAGTTAAATGCGACACACATGCACACAGATAAATATATATATATATATATACCATACTGCGATGGTGTGAATGATGTTCCTCCATGGATTGAGTAGATACTCTTTTCAACCTAGTTTGAGATGCTCCTAAAAAGATGAAATTTATTAGAAATTAATTTAAATATAAATTGATAAAAAACCAATTCCATATTTATACATATATATGATTATATTAAAATATCATTTAAAAACTTCAACATAAACATATATATACCACGATCATGTTGGACCTCCCCCAATTCATTTGATATTCTCTTTGATCCATGACCTCCCATGAGACTTGATTGGTGCTCGCATCGGAGAATCATGTGGAAACTTATCATCCATGATATGAATATCTATAGCTATATAGATACATGATATTTAAAATGTTACCTCATGCACTTACAATTCTTTTTAAAATTGCTATTTAAAAAGATCAATAATTCAGAAAATTGTTGTAACCCTTGAAGTTACCTCCTGCATTTAAAATTCTTGAAATTTATATTTAAAAAGATTAAGAATTCAAAAAATTGATTTAAACCTTGAAGTTCTGTCATGCATTTAATTGATGTAAGCCTTGAAATTACATCATGCATTTTAAGATCTTAAAATTTCTATTTAAAAACATTGAAAGAATTCTGAAAATTAATGTTACTATCTAAACCTCTTCATTTAAACTATACTCAAGATTAAAAACACAAATGTTGAAGCATGCCCATTTTGTAAATTCAATACAAAATCTTCTAAAACATGTTAAGTTCACCAAGTTATACTTACATAGTGGGGGCACACTTGGTATAGAACTAAAAAAACCACATGGTCATTAAAAACAACACATTTATAAGTTAAAGACACACACATGTCAAAGATATCTTACAATGTCCATCAATAAATTTTGATGGAGAGATTCTTAACACTAATTCATATTTGACACACAAATCTTGAATTGACATTGCCCCAAAAAATAGATCACTAGACATACGATTAACATTTGCACAATGTCTTATGCTAAATGATTGAAATTGACTAACAATATTTTATGCTTCTCCATGCAATGGTTTTAACCTCTCATTTTTAACTTGGTACACGCCTTTCATTTGGTTGCACACCCTAGCTATTCCTAACCCTTCTAGCAATGTAATATAATATGGTTCATTGTTTTTTTCTCTTTCAGGTACATTCCCTTTTCTTTGGAGGAATTTTTTTAGCACAATATTGCAGACCACATAAGTAATAAGTACTTGCCATGGATTGGGATAACAAGAAACTTCTATGCATAATGTATATTATTCAACCATGTTTAATGGGTTTTCTGATCCCTATAAAAAACAATTTCAATAAAATGAATGTAATATATTTATTTATTGCAAATGCCTTAGTTTATGGCAGAATGATAATAAATAAATACCTGTTGTGATTGAATAATGGAACACTACAAGGATTTAGCCTAGTTTCGGGATCATCTTCTATGTTCTCCTTCAGAATTTATACATGTGATTGATAGTTTCATCAAGCAATTATAAATTATGATGTTAGAAATTTATTTATTTTAGGAACTAGATCTATATAAAATCATTCTTTAAATGCATATGTGACAAATTATTTACACCAAGGGTGCATGTAGACTTGTTATCATTTCCATTTGTCCCTTTGGTTACTTTGCATAAGTTGATGGGCAAGACTAGATTAACACTCACAAAGGAATGCTTATATAGGTGCTTTAGTTGATAGGTGCTTATTCCAATGCTTGATTTTGTAATACGTTGCATAAATAGATTTTACTAAAGTGTGATTGAACACTTTGATTTACCTATAGATTTATTGGTGGAAAGTAGTTAATAATTGCATCTTTCATTACAAAATTTAACATTGACCGTTTTAAAAATGATTGAGAATGATATTTACCCAATAAAATTGATGATGTTAGCAAGGACCAAAGTTGTTTTAAAAATGGTGGAGAAACAAGTCCATTTTTGGTTGTGCAGTGATTTACATCTTATAAAACATGAATAACATGTCTTCTCCATGATTTGTAAGATGTTTGTGATACTTATTGAAATATTCTAATCAACAATATTTTTGGTTCATGAGTTGGAGTGCAATTATTATTTTCTTCCTGGTAATCAATGTGTTGTTGGTCTTCTTTTGGTCCATACATGAGCATTGGTGGTGGGCACTGATCACATGACATTGTTTATATCAAATCCCACATTGTTATTGATATTTTGGTTCAACACCCAAGCCTTGGTGATGCTCACATTCTATTGCTAGAATATAAAATCTCCATGGTTTGGTTTGGTTTGGTTAGGTAAGAGATTGATAGCATGAGATGTGGATGTGATATGTGAAGGATTAAGATAGGAAATTGAGAATATAAAAAAATAAATTAAGAAATAAACATGGTGTGTCTACCCAAATTCTAGGTAACCTGCCCACTCCATAATCACACTTACAGTGGTGGGCCATTTAAAAATATGGTAGCATGGTGATCACCTTGACCTCTCAAGGGAACTATGGTTTGTTTACTGTGGATATGAAATCTTGGTTTAAATGTAAGTATCTCAAGATGGGAATAAATCCATGCCTAAATCCAACTATTGAAGACATATGGGGCAAGGCATTTACCCTATTGCATTGATAAAGTCTTAATTTAATGGAAATGGAAATTAAAATTCCATTTTATTTAATTGATCAGGACAAAAAATGAAAAGGAATCCTTGTACTTGTCTCAAATCCACTACATTTTTGAAGCATTTATTGACTTCGGAAAGTAATCAATAGTGATTCATAAGATAAGATCAGCTGGAAATGCAAAAGGAATTAGTTTCAGATGTGAACCATATAGCCCTAATATGTTTTCTTAAACTAGGAATTTAATTTGATCTATTTATTCGTCTGAAGTGGCAAAGAAAAGGCCAGAGGAATATTTATATGATTTATTTCATCTCTGCAAACATATAGGTTTATACTGAAAGGGTAATGGAGAAGAGTAGTAGTTCCAACATGAAGTGGAGTGGATAGATCAACTTAAGGACAGACAGAGCTCTCAGCCTATCCTTATAACCTAGGCTAGGCCAATTAGATACAAATAGTTATTTATTGTTATTAGTGTAAAGAATTAGAATGGCAGTGGATAGATCATTGGAAGTGAGTAAAGAGGAGGAGGGGGAAGAAAATTCACCAGTGGAGAATGTGGCATTCATTGTGAGTAAAGAAATCGATCTGACCATTCATGTATGGACATTTTGAAAGTGGTTTTTGGGGCTACTTTCATGCATCCCACTCTCATTTTTGAACTAGTTCTTCAGTTATAGGAAGGAGCCAACTATCATCACATATTTCAGTATAGGTGGCAGCCCTTCCCCTTGGGCATTCCATGGCCTTGGCTCTGCCAAAGCAAATATTTAGAGTGCCTTTATTGGGGAAGGAGGTGCCCTTGAATCGAGGGCCCTTTAATATGAAGGAACATTTCCTCATTACAATATTTTCCAGTGTAGGCTCCACATTCAACAATGGATCCGCCTACCCGGTGGGCATTGTCAACATCATTAAGGTTTTTTATAGGAGGATTATCAGTTTTTTGGTAGCTTGGGTTATCATAATTACAAATCAGGTATTAGGTACTGTTTGCAGTGAAATATATTAAGTTTGAGATTATCTACAAATAATTGATTATTTATGTGATTTCATTGGGATGTTTTTTTTTATATAGCAAGTTATTAATTGAGTGATCCATAGCATTGATTAATAACTTATTTGATATAGATTATAGTAAAGCTTTCGTGCCTTTAATGGTGAAGAATATGAGTTTCTTCAAAATAGAGGGATACAGTAGGCACACCTTTATAAACTTTATCAATTAAATAACTAAATCCCACCAATATTAGACTTTTAACAATTTATTCATAAATCAACATACCTGGTTTGGACAGGGAGGCTGAGGAAGCTTATAGAATTCCTCTAACGGTGACGAGGTGTAACCAACTATCATGCCAACCAATCAACCTTGCACAAAAATCCTACAAAAACGCCTCTAGTGCCAACCAACCCTACAAAAGAACCAACAAAAATTAAACAAACCATGAAAAACGATAAAAAAATCCGGAAAAAACAACAATTCACGCACATACGCGTACGTACATGACCGTTTCCTCTAGTGAACCGACGGGTCAGTCGAAATAGTAATGCAATAACAATATTGCTTAGTGCAATAACAATAACACACTAATAATGAAAAAAATATATAATAGCATTAAGGCCCCCATATGTACAGACGATTTTTCGGCCAAAAACCTAGTTCAGCCGAATTATTTTCTTGGTCAAAATCAATAGTTAGACCAAGCTATTTTATTGTTGATTTTTCACCTCTAGAAAAAAATCCATTTAACGGTCGAAGTTAATCTAAATGGCCAATTGTTCAACTAAGTGTTAATATAATAGTTTGGCCAAAGAAAATTTTGGTCCGACCGAAAAATTGAGATTGAGAATTTTTCAGGGGCATTTCTAACAAAAGTCTAACCCAGATTCATGTTTGCACCTAATACTGAAAGAACAAGAATCTCAACAAAAACCATGACTCAATCCCCATGGATTCCTAGTGCTTCTAAGGCAAAGCTCAACCTGAGCCTTCTTCAAGATTCCATGGCAATTTCTTTGTCATGCAATTCTCTGTATCATAATGCCATACCACGTAACTGTCAAAGCATAAATAAATGTAACAATATAACAATTATCTTACCTTGTTGTACCAATCACACTTCCTTATAACTGAACACACATGTCAGCCACCTATTCCAAAGATCAAGACAACATATGCACTAATTTGAAATCAACCTTTACCAAGGCTGAAAATCATGTCATAATACATAATCAACTTGTAATCATTGGACATAATGCTATGACTATCACCTACTTACACTCAAGTACATATCAGCTATCTCAACACATATTTGTGAGTAAAACCATCTTAAAACAAGATCATTCCTTCGAGAAATCTTACATACACATAGTCATATTATGAAATTCATCAAACATTCAACCAATTTGCAAACAAACCATGTTAAATAAATGAACTAGATGACATAATCAAACACTCAAACATCAAATAGATGACATAGTCAAACTCATACCGTAATTTCATAACCCAAACCATCTTCTTAGGCCAATCGAATTTAGCATGATACATATAACATCAAGATCTTAATTTAATAACCCTAAATATTGCTAACCAATATATAGAAAAAAAAGTTAACATATAACATACTCATCAACAACGTATAACATAATCATCAAGTTAACTATCATAAAAAAATACTAGCAATGCATACAACCACAGGTTACTATCTTTCATGACTGTCCGACACATATGCATATGACTATACTAATCAACTAGCATTTATCATACATGTACATATAATAATAATAGAATGACAGGCATATCAATAACCCTAATGCTATTAAGAAACATTAACAAACATACTTGCATGCCCACCATACAAACCTGTATGATGATCTCCTCTTACCCAGAAGTCCATTGTTGAAACTTCACTTTAATGATTTGCATCTCCTGCTCTATCTCAACCAACACATTAGCATCATAACATACCAATATCATCAAGATGACCTAATTGCATACAGTGACCTTATGCATAACAACCTTCACCATGAAAATGCATGCCTAACAACATATAAATGCTGACATGCATAACAAATGCATATACGAGCATACACTCATGATGACACATCCCACAATAACACCACCATCCTTCACATGGAAACATCACTATAACCATGATCGACACCATGAAAATGTATCAAGAACATGGAATACAAGCATAAGGAACACGTATGCAATAGACATGAATGCATGACCAACACACCACCCATCTAGTATGAGGGGTGAACCATGCTCTCATACCACTCGGTGGTATCAGATATAACCCAAAAAGAATAGAAACCAAACAACACCCAAAGAGAATGAACTCGCTCTGATACCACTCTATGGTATCAGGTATAAGCCAAAGAGAGAAAAACGTGCTCTGATACCCCTCTATGGTATCAGATATGATTCGAAGAGAGTGAAACCTACTCCGATACCACTTTGTAACACTCTCCTCCCAAATCTACCCATGCAACTAGCCAACCGAGGTAAACATGTGATGAGAAGTTACTATGATATGATTTGACTCCCTATGTGTCAGTTAAGGAAGTGGAACCGAAGAAAAACATCACACCGACCTTCCACATTAGCCGCAGAACTTCCAAGAGCCATCCCAACCACTCAAGTAACCATCTCCTCAGACCAACTAAATTTTTAGTGCATCAAACCCCTAGATGCCCCCTTCATATGGAAAAGAGTGTGTCTAGGAGGCTCCAGAAGCTCCCACAGCAAGGGAAAGGGAGCTTCTGGGGACTTTTCTCCCTAGTGTTGTGCCTGTGACTCTAGGATTGGTGTCACTTTTTCAGGCCCAGAGCCCAGGTCACTGCCCATAACACAATGATAGGTTCAAAAATAAAATTTCATGGCAAAACAAAGATACACTTTCAAAAACATCAACAAGGAATAGAATAGACCCCTACTAGCCATCACAGGCATTTCATCAAACATGTCACAAACATGAAAGCTACATGTCTTAACAACATAACTGATCATATGGGTCCCATACTTATCTGAGAATCACTAAGAAGCATTGACGCCACAACACATTACCTAAAATTTCATCTATTAGGCCATAAATACATTGTTCATTCATTTACAATTAAAGACATGACATGAGCCAAACATCATGACAGTCATAAAACTCATTCATAACCAAGATATGAACATCAAAGATGCTAAGCATAGAATAACCATATAAGCCACGTAAAAATAAGCATATTTACCCATCAATACCATAGGAAAGATATTTTATTGCCATAATAAAAATGAAACCAAGTCTAGGACTTCCATGTACTAGCCGACCATAGACATGGCTAAGCCAAATATCTCTTTAGCCACTCACCCTCGTGCCATATTCCAAGCATGAATGTGGGATCTCATAGAGCAATCCATAAAAACCAAACCAGGGCTTCCAAAGGACAAACCACCTCAACCCATCAAATAGTGATTCCACCTCAAGGTCATAGATCACAAACGATCACCAGATTGGTCTCTACCCAAGCCTTCCAAGGCTCTAGAGTGTTTTTTCCAACCAAGGCTTCTAGGACTAGTAAACGCATAGATGTCGCTAGGCTTCTAGAACATTTCTCCAACTAGGGATTCCAAGGTTAGTTACTCAACCCACCAAGGGCTTCCAGATCATTTTTCCAACCAATGCTTCCCGAACGAGTAACTCATACCAAGTTGTTATAGGGCTTCCAAAGTGTTTTTCCAACCAAGGCTTCTAGGAACTAGTAACTCAACCCAAGCTAAATGAAACATGAGAACCAACCAAAAAAATAAATAAATGAACCCACAAAACCATGGCTATCCTGGAAATGGAAACACTAGGCAAATCTACTGTCAATCCAGAAAATCCTCCATGCCAATGACAGATCATGACCTATAAACCACAAGCATATGCCATGCATGCCAAAACTAGTGAGAGAAACATATGTGCAACTCGGTCCCGATGTCATCTTACTCTTTCCTGCTCTTCCTTTTACTTCTTTCTCCAAGCATCCAATTATTCCACACTCTCCAAGATTTCTCCAAGAAAAATCTAAGCGTCCAAGAGTATGAGAGAGAAAGAATACAACGAGAGCTCCAAAATTGAATTGGCAGAAAGCTTACACTAACCAATCCTGAGAAAAAAGCTTGCTCACTGATCCTTAGAAGCCTTTTTATCAATGAGACTTCTAATTTCTTCAATTTTCCATTATTTCCCTTCAATTTCCTCCTCACATGCAACGTGTGACATTTCACCTTCCCTTTCTCCTAATTTCCATTATTTTCATAAACAAAATGCCAATTAATGCCATTTTGCCTTTTCAAATCCTTTGTCATTTCCTTTGCCAATTTCCTTTGGCCATAATAACCGAAATGACTCCCACTAGGATGTTTTGCCCACCATTCAGCTTGGAATACGTGTCCCATTCCCTTGGTCTTATATTTTTTCCCTTATTAACTTTTACATGGAATTTTGACTAGGGCTATTACATAACCTAAGTACAATACCACCTACATGTGATTAAGGAATGAGGTGTGCATAGATCTCAAGTGATGAAAATAATTCAAGTGATGAATGAAAATGAATAAAATTGAATGTTATTGCAAGTTGTATTATTTGGAATATGTCTATGAAAAATAGATATTTCTTTTTCATGTACTCAACATATTGTCCCAATTGCATGAAAAAAGATTATGAATAACAATTACATATTGAATTTTTGTTTAATGTATTGGGCATATTGTCCTAATTGATGTCAATATATTATTAATAAGTGTAACAATTGGCTACATCTTGATTATTATGTACCTTTACGTTGTCCCTTTTTGTATGAAAATGTGTCTCTTATTAATATATAATTATAATAGAATGGATTTCTTATTTTATTGGATTGTACAATATCATAAAATGTTTCATTCTTGATTAAATATTATATTTATCATCTAAATTGTTACATAACAATAACGACTTGATAGGCTTAATTTTAAGATGAATCTATGTTAGTTGAATTTTCTTAAATATATGTAGTTATTTAGTTTTTATTTAATTTAACTTTATATTACTTAGGATGAAGATAAATTGTATTTTTTTAATATAACATTACGTTCATTCATTCCTTAGTTTGGTGGTACAACACCTGGTTATTATTACTGCACTAATAGAGGTGTAATTTATTCGATAACGTATTAATGCAACTATTGGATCAAAACACAACAACTACTTTTTCTTTTTAATAATATTATTTGAAATTTTGTAAGAAAACAATAATCAATACATTTTTAGGATAGATACACACCACTGATTTAAATGAATATATTCCCTCGTACTTAGTAGACAAGAATGACACCAAACACCTTGGAACAATATGTTTGAAATTTCATGTCACTTTAGGGCACATGGTAATATAAGCACTAGTGTTTTTATGTGTACATAAAAAGATTAATATGTCTCAATGTTGGTAGTTAGTAACAATGTTTCAATCATCGATGTACCATAAAACAAAAAACATCCTTGTGGAACAAATTATACCAGCACTATTATGTCATTAAATTAAAAAAGTGGTTCCAATGTGTAATAATTGTAAAAGTTGTGATGCTTTTAATTTTGTTTATTCTCTAAGGTGTGTTAATTAAAAAAATAAATGTGTGTTTGTAAAAGGATCATAAAAAATTAATCCTCTCAAAACCTTTTCCCACCCAATTTCTTTTAGAGATAAACAATATCCATTAGAAAAAATATCCATTAGAATTTATATTAAAACCTCAACTATAGTGGTGGAGGTTGTACAGGAGTATTTTTGAAAAGATTTTCCAATCTTCTAAAAAAATTCCTCTACTTAGAAGGTGATTTCCTAGTATTGCTATTTTCATTCCATGTCCAAACCATCTTAAGGGGGATTTGTTTCTTGTTACTCAATTATATCGGTGGAATTGGCACATGTTTTTCTTAGGTTTGGTCTCATGGACTGCAATTTTTTTTATCAAAACAGAAAACAACATATGTTGAGAAATTTGGAGGGATACTTCTAGTTTCATATGCAATTTTCATGAATACTTTGAGAGTATCGTTAATTACTCCTAGATGGACCCATATTGCAGGATAGTATAACTCATTGACCTAGACATTTTAGTACTTGCTTTTTGAATTGTACACAATACAAATTGTGTTCTGATGATCCACTTGTAAATTTTGTCACAGTTTGTACAATTGGCTTATTTGGGGATTAGAACATGCAATTGTTATGGTTATTGGAAAATTTGTTTTTATTGCAAAAACCTAGATAAAACCACGAAACATTGATGCAATTTGGTGGAAAAGAATTTGTTAGTCATATATTGAAGGAGGCTCCATGTTAGGTCCCTATACTACTAGTGTAACCCCTTATTGTTATTAGTACAACCCGTTTATTATATTGTTGTGCCCATGTAGTCCCCATATTGTTATTATTGTGCCCCATAGAAGCCCACTATTATTATTATTGTGCTCTTATATTATTATTGCTATGTCGGCTCTGATTATATTATGACCCTTTAGACTCCTATATATAAAAAGGAAGTCTTTTTCATTTTTATCATCTAAGAATTGTTCATTTGTGTAATGTAAAGGAGGTTGCACCCTTCAAGAGGCTTATTTCTAAAGTGTTTATCTATCTTTTCTATCTTTTTGTGAGCTAGTTTCATAACACTCCAATCATCTATTATTAGTGCAGAATTACGAATATTTTCGAATAGTTGGTAGAATTGGACCTAGGTACCATCAATTCCCTCTTATTAAAATACTATCTCTAAAAGGATTATAGTGGTAAAGGTTGTTTGTAAGCTCCTCAAATTTATTATTTCATAATTTTTTTTTTCCATTATGCATATTAGTTGGTCCAAGCCTCCCACAATAATTATTGAGTGATGATGAAATGAGCATTGGTTTTGCTTTGGAAATAAATAATGCAAATCGCCCTCAATTTGTATACAATATTTAGATCTTGTGAAGCTCATCACATTAATTGGAATCTACTACATATGTTTTATCCCTTCCTAGAATACTATTAGGGAATAACCATGTAAAGGATTCATGTCCTTGATAGGAATTCTCAGTAGTGCATGTATCTAGTGGTTGCATGTATGCTAAATGCTATAACTCTGATAGGTACAAGAACTAGAATTAGGAAATGGCTAGAGATTTCCTTAGAATTAGCATTTCGTTGATGTTTCTTATAATGTAGGATTTTAATATGCTTACCATGCCTTGGATGACCCTCTTTAATGGAAATTTTGGTTCCCTTTCTTGTAAAAGGTGTAGGATTGCACTAAATGCATATTGTTTATTTGTAGATAATGTATTTCGAAAAGGACATGAGGGATTGAATTCTTTTGTGAGTTGCCTAATCCTTTAATTGTAGTTGATGAAGCTTTCTGCAACATCTAATGTTTCTTTTGGTACTTCTAGTTAATCCCATACATGGGAAGTGCCAAGTCCTTAAAGGTTTGATATATAAAGTGAAGTGATTTGGATATTCATTAAGGGACCAATATCTAATTTTGGTTGTATCTTAATATGGGTATCTTCATCTATAGAAGTTTACTCATTGGGAGTAGGCATAGTGATGTGATTAACATGTCATGCATTTTAGTCATTTCTTATTCTCTCTGCATTATCCAAAACATTTTTTGAGGTACCAATATCTTCATGAAATGATTAGAAAGGTCTATATAAATATATATCACTCCAAAAATCAAAAAAGAAATTGGAACCATTATTTTTTATTATAGTAAAATGTGTCTATCCATGGACAATTGTAAAGATGTTTTTTTTATTTCCACATTTACCTTTTAATATATGTTATATATCGAGTGTTTTGTGATGTAAATTAGACAAAAAAAATGTCTAATTAAATAGAATAACTTAAATATGAACCAATGGAATTTGACCTAGTGAATAATTCAAAGAAATCATGAGAGACTTGGTGAAATATTTGGTATCCAACATCTAGTTTGTTCTTAAAGTTATGGATACATATGACAAGTGGAAAATTATGGAGCATATGGGAAGCTTTTGGCCACTAATTTCAATTCCTAGAATTAATTCTATGTTTACATTAGGATAAGTATTCAAGATAAGCTCTTATGGATGTGATGTAGCTACAATTCTAGTTAAAGATGGTGGCATAAGTCTTTGAACTCCTTTATGATCTAGAAGTATATTTCAAAATATATTTCAAAACTATGCAATGTTAGAGGATTGGTTGGTAATCTATATTTTATAACTACAATTCAAGGATGTTAGGGTAATGAATGTTTGGGAAGTTATAATTGTATGCTAGGTAATATGTCTTTTAGATCATTTCATTAATGTAGAGTGATTACTCCATTTTTACTTTCTAAGGACACTTATAACTTACTTAAAGGGTGGCTTATTTTATACATAGGCATGTTTTCTCAATGCATTTGGTATGAATTTGAACTCAATTTAAGAGTTTTTCATAATCCTCACGTAATTTGGATGTGAATATATCTTGTGTATGTAGAAAGTAAGGGTCATTTTTAATGGATTGATACATAACCATGTGCCATGTGTTTCTCTAGGTTTCAATATAGATGTCAAAGAAAATACGAAAGGCATGCACACATTTATCCATGTCCTCGGTTTTGAAGAGCTTGAACACATTATATGTTTTGGTTATACGACTATGGTGGGAGTAGAAAATCAAATTTGTGGCCTAATTTTGGTGGGGTATGATTATTTAATATGCTCAAAATATTATGTTTGGATATTAGTTAGAACCATTTGTATTGATATATGTAAATAACTTGCTTTTGGGGATTTAGTTATGGAATGAATTCTCAATTCAAATGCTAGACATGGTAGTCTATATATTAAATTATGTTTCAAGCAAAATTTTCAGGTGTACTTATTTGTAAGATAATTAGTGAATATGTAAGAGCCTATTTCATGTTACTTTGAGTGTTCTAGTATTTTTATATGGGTCCTTCAAATACTCTTTAGGTTAGTATTATGTCTCAAGATTGGTTTGAGGAGGATTTATTTCAAAAAGATTCGTGGCATTTACTTGACTCCTAGGTTTCTTACATTCTTCTTATTTCTTATTTCTTAGAATTATATTGGATTTTTTGTTAATCCATGCATCCTTTCTCTATGTTTCTCCTTTGAGCTTTTCCAGTTTGAATTCACGAGAGGAATTTTTTATGTTTTGTTAATTGTGAGTCTGAGACTAATCATTCCTACTCTAAGAGTTTTTTGACTTGGTGAATTACAAGCTTAAATTTAAGGGGGTTATATGTAGGAGCTTTCTTGTGTTGGATTTCCACTCTTTATTGTGATAGTGTTAATTTTCATAGAATGAATACACTCAAAGTAAGTGCCTCTACTTGTACACTTGTGAGTTCGGTATCAATAATTTTGGTCTTGAGAAACTTGTTTGGGATAGGAAATCATGACAAATACAAGATTAGATGGAATCTTAGTAGCGATATAGTTGCACTGAGTAAAGAATCATCCACTATCAATGTTCTATATTTTTCATATCATGGAAGTTTGTTGAGAACCGCTCTATATTACTCTTCAAAATAAAAATTTATTTCTAGTCTTTATTAGTTACATGGGTTCGATAGTTTACTGTTCCGTACAAAATGATTTTTATCCCTCATTCTAAATTTCTTTTGAAAAGAAACATGGCATTTATAACTCAAAAGATGCTCCATTATTTGGAATTGGATCTCAAGATTTCCCATGTTAAATTATTTTTCAATTTCTTAATAAACTAAAGAAATAAATAATAGAAACATCTTTGAAGTCAAATTATTTTAATAATGCGAAGAATGTTTACCTTTTAATAAAATCATACATTGCCAATTATTTCCAAATTAGACGAGATTAAGCATTATTTGTATCAAAACATAATAACATCATATTAATCATCACAAGAGGAGAATAAGCATTTTTGAAAATTTTTGTAGTAGGTTGAGGAAATTAGCTTTGAATCTTCCTAGAATAAAAAAGACTTATCCTTAAAACTTATTGTAATACGTTGAGGAACTTGCCTTTGAATCTTCCTGAAGAAACTTTGTCTTTAGCCTCCAACCAGTGTTACTTGGGAGCGGGAGCGAAAACAGGAGCGGGAGTGACATTTTCAGAAGCTCTCGGTTTGGGAGCGAATCCCGGAGCGATTTTTAAAATATATTATATATCTATATAATATATATAATATATTCTATATATATATATATATATATTGAACATATATGTAACAACCATAGTAGAATGATGATTAGATTTAAAAAAACCTAGATGATATTGAACCTATATCATCAATCACTAGAAGTTATAATATTCATCAACCATGTCCACAAGTTAGTAACATACATATTACAACTGCAACATATTGAGTCTCGTAAATCATGATTCATCAAATTCAATCTTAAAGTTTCAACTTCAAGCTTTCAAAATTGAAAATTCAATATATAACATTTATCATCATTGATCACGAAAGTTGTACTTGTAAGCTAGGTTTAACCATTACAAGAAATGATATCTTAGATATTTCTAAGTTCTAACTATTAACATGAAATGAAATGTTATAAAATAAATTATGAATAATGAAATGAAATGAAACAAATTTAGTCTTTCATGAAGCATCATATTCATAATTCACAACCATTACCAATGAGTTATAATTGCTAACTTCAAACTTCAAACTTTCATTGTCACAGCCATATATTGTTTACAAAAAATATCATTATGTTATGAAAGAGTCAAGAGTCAAGGAATGAAGAATCAATAGTTAAGAAAACTAATAGAAACTAGAAAAGACAAATAAACTATAAATCTACATGTGGCCCTTGCCACGAGAGTCTCATGTATGAGAAGATCGTGGTGGTATTCTAGGAGTCCCCTGCATAGACCGATGACCAGAACTAGAAGGCACATGCCCTCCACATGACGGTGTAGATGGTGGTGGCGACAGTAAAGGAACAAGACTCGAAACTCGATCACTACTATTGGATGGTGGAGGTGGTATGGCTGTTGCAGCTGCTTCATCTTCATCCCTTATAAGTTCCTCTTCTAGTCCTTCAAGATGTATAGTTCCATCCTCCAAATTGTCATCCTCTAGGTGGTTGTCCCAAATTTTATATGTTGGATCCTCATAAGCCCGATCACAGTAATGACTCAACAACCTCAAGTTGTAGTGCACATAAACCAAGCTTTCTGCCTAGTTTTCATTGAGTCTGTTTCTTTTCACATTATGTATGAAGCTGTAGGTGCTCCAACACCTTTCTGCATAAGAAGTATTTACAACTTGTGATAGAACTTTTTTTGCCAATTTTGGCAGAAGTCCCTGGCCTCCATATGTTTCCCACCATGTGAGAGAATCAAATCTGTCTCTGTCTTCCATTGCATGGAAGGTACCAAACAAACTAGTGCCACTGAAGTATCTTCCTATTTCAAGGCGCACAGTTGCACATTCCTCCATGTCAGATATCAACTTTTCTAATGCATCCAAATATCCTCTAGTTACCTCTGCATCTAAATGAGGTTTGGTCCTAACATCACCCCCTGATGCAAGTTGGCCCAACCAAGATGTAGAGTAGTATTTTGGTGTAAGGATATACGCCAAGCAATGTAGTGGAAGATTAAGTTTATTCCACCATAAACACACACAATCATGAATCAGTTTGTACAAGTCGGGATTTTTGTTATGAACAATATCTTTTATTTGCGACAACATGGTGTCCATCTGCTCATACACCTTGCCAATCACTGGTTTATCTGTATCTGAAAACCATATCATGTGATAAATGAGCTTGGTGAAATCCAATACTTGCCTCACACTTGACCAAAACATACCATCAAGATCAGCCTCCTCCACCAGTTCAAAACCTCCTCTGTCAGCTGCATTTGTAGCCCTTTCCTTTAATACCTGCCAATGTGGACTTGATACCATGCTAACCAATGACTCTCTTACCTTCAAAAGGTGCCTGAAGGTGAGGTAGTAGCTACCAAATCTAGTCCTCGCAATCTTCAACAACTCCAATCTTGAGTGGCTGTGGAAAAGGCCATGGGTATTGCTATGATTTGTAATAAATTTTATCATTTGTTTGCCTTTCTTGTACAAATCACCAATCCATATGTATTGTTCATTCTTGTTCTTAACAACATTATGCATCAAAAGGTTCAATGTGTGGACCAAACACCTAGACCAAAATATATTGGGGTATTTGTCCTCAATAATTGCTCCCGCTGCCCTACAATTAGCAGCATTATCAGTGATGACTTGGATGACATTGTATGGCCCAATGCGGTCAATTGTTTCAAGTAATGTTTCTGCAATGTTGATGGCAGTCTTGAACTTGTCTGAGTAATCATGTGCAGTTAGAAAGATTGGACCATTAACAAACACAGCAAGAACACTTATCAATGGCTTGCCTTTTACATTTGTCCATCCATCAGATACGATGGACACCCCATGCTCAGTCCAAGCACTTGTCATTCTATTCAAAGAATGTGATATTTTTGCTTTTTCATTATCAAGGCCAACAGTTCTTGCCTTGTCATACCCAGGGCTCTTGTATCCTTTAGGGGAATCATTTATGGCCGAAACCATTTCGTGCCAATAAGGTGAGCGAAGAACATTGAATGGTATCCCACATGCATAGAGAAACCTGTAAACTTTTGAATCCACATCATTCCTACACGCCTCATCAAGGAAATCTGATATGGTTCTACACCTTAAAGTTGGTGTCCCTATGCCTCCATATCCACTGCCTTGGGAGGGATGTTGAAGGAGTTCTTTGTGCTTGTGATTGTGAGCTTGGTTCAAACTCAAAGAAACCCCTTGATTTTTTAGATTTGTATTGGGCTTCTTCCTCTTCCCTTATGTATGTGGCTCTATTTGCTGCTGACACAGCTACACAAGTTTTGATTCCTATTTGTTTATCTCCATCCCATGGCCTTTTCCCGCATAGGTGTTTTCTGGCATGGGTGTATGACCCTGTGTAATTATTGTTACAATGGGGGCAATGAAATTTAGTGGTTCTACCCCCTTTCCTTGCTTCAGGCCTGTTAACATATTTCCACAATTGGGTTTGGTCTTATTTAATTTTTTGAGAGTCATGTTGACCCTCCTCCAGCTCCTCTTCGTTGGGGTTTTCATTAAATCGACTTTCTCCAGCTTCTTCATCCCCCTCTCGATTTTGACCCCTCCTTTTCCTACTCTCCAGCACCGTAATAACCAGAAAAGGGACCAAGAAGAAGAAAATGCCAAGAAATATAACCAGGCCCATGATGTTTGAAATTTGTAGACTTTTGAATCTGCAAAATTTAATGGGAATGGGAATGGGAATGGGAATGAGAAAATTTAAAATGTATTTAGTTTTACTATTTACTATTTATTAATTTAATTTATTTAGATTCATGATTCATCACTCTAGAATCTAGAAACAAGTTATACATTTACTAAATTACTAACTGACCTAAACTAAATTACTAAATTACTAAGTAACTAAAGTTTAAACTACTAAGTTACTAAGTTACTAACCTCCTTGCAGGCTTGCTCCTTGCCGCTCAGTGCTCGCTCGTCGCTCCTCCTTGCTTCTTTGAACAATCTCCTTGGCTCTCCTCCAACTCATTCAAGTCACAATGAACTAAAAATGACCCCCAAGCCCTTATAAAACCAAAACAAATTTTAAAATTAATTTTTTTTTGGGCGTCCAACTTTTTTTTGCGCAATTTTCGCTCCCAGTGGCAACGCGCATCGCTCCTGGAGCGAAAATTAAAACCCGGGAGCAATCAAGAGCGATCGCTCCGTGATCGCTCCCGGGCTTTAATTTTTTCTCTGAGAGCGACGAGAGCGATGCTCCCAAAGTCGCTCCCTGTTTTGGCAGGGAGCGCAATTTTTTTTATCGAAAGTGCGCTTCCAAGCCACTCCCGCCCGGGGCACATATTGGGAGCGAGTTTGGGGTGGGCGCTCCCTCGCAACTCTGCCTCCAACAATCGAGCATCTAATAAGTCCTCAAAAGCTAGCCTCAACGAAGAAGATATCGTCCATTGCCTTAAGGAACCAATGCATTTAGGACAGCAAAGCTCCCTTGCCTCTATTGTGGGTTAAAAGGAAAAGGATAACTAGATTTCCTATTAAAATTTTATTTTTTTTAGGATGAAAAACATGTGCTCTTATTATTTCCCACATATACCGATATTAATATTAATCACTTAGGAGTTGTTTAAGGAGGTGAAGAATTGTCGGGATGGTCAAAAGTGGCTGAAATTTGGGTAAAAATTTTCAAAAAATCTTGTAGATATAGTGTTTGAATCATATTTTTGATGATCGAAATAGATTCAGCACCATAAAAAAATCTACGACACCTAAAATTATTAATTTTAGCAATTTTTACTTTGATTTACAAAAATCTCTGTCAAATTTTTTCAAAATATGGCCTGAAATTCTATAACATTCGAAATAAAAAACATAATTTTTAGATTACGGCAATGACTTATAGGCTTTGGTGTACTACAATTTATTATTAAAAATAAATAAATAAACTTCATTTATGAACGTGTTTATAATATGATGACAAATGAGAGATTTTAGCGAATATAACCCCTTTTTTTTTTTAACACGTTGATGGTTAACCTATTTTAATTGGATTGCGCGAAGATTACTAAGATGCTCACATGGCCAACATGGTTGGTTTTGGATGACGTGATGTGTAACTGTTCCTTATTCTCATAACACGAGGAACTCGCACGCCTTGCAGAAACAAAAGCAAACTATTCTACCAGATTCGTAAGAATCCATACCTTGCTTGGGGGCGACAATCACTCATACGACAACAATATAAATCACTCTTTCACACAACAATATAAATGTTGTTAACAGCAATCGGCATAAGCTCAGGGGTATGGGAGCTTATTTTTGAGTTACAGTTGTTGTTTCTCCCCCTGATTTTTCTTAAATAATCGGAGGCTGCAGCATTATCAATTCACTAGAGATTTGAATTCACAGCTGGTTTAACAGTTTTGAAGTTTCTGATCATTCAGAGGTATTTTGAAGTTTATCAAGATGAGTTCCAGAATCACGCATCGGTATCCTCGCTGTACATGTACCTCTTCCGCGAGAGGCTGGGGTCTGAACATCAGTGTTTGCCTCGCCTGTGGTGGAGGTCTGAGAGGGACTGGCGAGTTGGTTACGCGTATCCCCTGTCGCCATATTTTGGTCCCTATCGCGGCCCGTAGAGAAAAAAGATCCAATTTCCGCAATCCAATTTCCGCAATTACAGTGAATTCAGGGCACTTGGTTCATAATCCGCAATGTCCCATATGCCTGCGTCAGTTTCAGTTAGGGACCGAAGCAAGGGAATTGCCGTGCAGCCACATTTATCATTCAAGTTGCATTGTTCCATGGCTAGCACAAAATCCCACATGCCCTGTGTGTCGCCGTTCCTTGCCAAGAGAGGAAACTAATTCTCCTTCAGCGCGTGGAAGCGGATATAATTATGTGTATCAATATATTCCTTGGTTAATCTTGTTAGTCGAGCTTTGGATCATATTCGTACGCTGAATCGAGAAAAAGCAATACCCTTTACAATATTGCGTACAGGAAAGATACTAGTTCAAATTAGCGATCATTTTAATCTGGGTAATGTACTTCATTGCATTGTGAAGGTAATTTTTTTGTTGTATATTAGGAATGTTTTTCGAATTAATCACATACCTCTTATTACAACTCCACTTAAATCTACCTGTGCATGTAGCCTTAGCCTTGGCCGCCGTTTGGCCATTGGGAAGTTGAAGCGTGGGTTCTTGGAAGGGATTAAAATTCAGAATTCACGTACAAATTGCACTGTCCTGAACGAGAAACGGATTTTCGCTTCCGATTGCTCTTTTAGGAGACCCTCCCGGCCATCTCTGTACAGAAAATGCTGGCTTCCTGGTTAATGTACTGCGTTCTTTCTTGAAACCCTCTACGCTTATAATAAAAAAGTAGAAGTGTTATTTTTGCATTCAGATTTACAGACCGTGCGCATAAAAGTAAAATTGTTTTTTGTTCATTCTAATGAAGTGTACTTTCTAGTTGTTGTGGTACACGTGATCGGCTCCGGACTGACTTGCATTTTCTAAATGTTGTGTTTGCCAGGATCGACTCCGGATTGTCTGCCATACATCTCAGGTCCCAATAGAATTGTGCTTGCGGCTGGTGGAGAGCCGAGAGGGCACAGATCTATTACCACTGTATCATAAATTGTAAATTCATACTGAATTTTTCAATTTTCACTATTATGTATTTGACCGCCTCGACGCAGAGATCTGTGATCTTTTTTATAAAAAAAAAAAAAAACCGTATCATGGTTCTTGTCTCCTCTAATATTATAATTTTATGTGAAAAGATACGTTATAGGAAGTTATCGTTCCGTGGATAGGTTAAGATAATTTATGATTTCTTTTTTTAGAAAATTGAGGTTTCCTATCTTGATATATTATCAAGATGAGGAATCATAAGATTTTCCGTTAGTCAAGGGAACACGAACTCATTTATGAAGGCTTGAAACATTGCTTAAGCTCTAACGGATAAAGTCCATATTATCAAGATGAGGAATCATAAGATTTTCCCTTAGTTAAGGGAACATGAACTCATGTATGAAGGTTGTGAAATATTGCTTAAACTCTATTGGATAAATTCCATACACGTATCTGAGATGTTATTAATATTTTTAATATTAATGTTCAAAAAAATAATTTAAATAATAGTTGAAGAAATAATTTTTTTTTTAAATATATATAATAAATAAAATTAAAATTACATTTATATATATGAATAAAACAAGTGGTATGCTTTATGAAAATATTTTCATCTTTTAAGTAACTTTGTTTGTCTCACATTTTATGGTCTGTTTATATAAATTAGGATAATCACATGATTGATATATGCCAATCAAAATTATTTTTATATGCTAATTGGTAGGTCTAAAAGGTAGAAAATGATGATGGTATATATCAACCATATTAGTAAATGTGTATCAACAATATAATGAATATTGCAATTTGCAATTATTTAGTTGGATAAAGAATAATCCAGTAGTATTGTTCATTTTGTTCAAAATAGTTATTTCTTTTCTTCTCTTTTTCTGACATGCTTGGCTTGCTCGATGGATGGGTTGTTGCACTAGTTAATGACCAACAAATGTGGGGTTGATTCGTTAACCATAGTCAAAGAAGATTGATGAGATTGATCATAATGTTAATGTTAAAAATAATGTTAACATTAACATTAATGTTAATATATTAATGTTAATTTTAATATTAAAATAAAATGTTAATGTCTTTTTAGAAGGAAAAAATCAAATTTTCTATTAAGGTAATAGAAAGTTACATTTGTAGATTCATTTAAGCATTCGATGTACTGTATGTCCAAGAAGTAAACATAGAGTAGTTCTTCTAGGTTGAAAGTAAAAATTGTATACTATCCAAACCCAATAAAGCAAAAAAGAGATGATGATTGTTCCCAGACCTCCTCTTTTTTGAGGAAAACAACCCAAACAGGAATCTTGTTTAGAGGAGTAGCACATTTTATCATGGCAAAAAAGGTTGTTGATCTGACACACTGATCACGTCTTTTTCTTTTCAATACTTTATCTCAGTATATAAGTCAGATGTAAAATAAAGGTGAAAATTGAAGTATTTTTTCATGGCCAACATGATTTTAATAGGTGTAACTTTTTTTTAAAGTAATGTTACCCACAACATCTCTAGTACATACATGTATTAACCGAAATATGCATCTATTTTTTTTTTAATGTAACATTATGTGATAACATGTCCCTCATGCACTGGGTTGCAGAGTGCTCTTGGCCAATTAGTATATTAATGTTATTAATATTATTAATATAATTATGGTTAATAATAATAATAATATGTTCAAACATTATCCCCAATCAAAACTAAAAAAAACAAAACCCTTAGAGAATTTAAAGTCTCACTTCCCTATATAAAAGGAACTATTTATAAAATCGCAAAAATTATAAACAAGAAAAACATTAATGTTTCATTCACCCCCTAAACACTATTAGAAATATGATTGAGTCACTTAAAGACTATATAGATCCTAAGCAACAAAAATGGGTATACTCAATTCCTTGTCTATGCGGGAAAGGGGTATACTCAATTCCTTGGTCATGCTGGAATGAATACATAGGTGAGACTCTGTTGTGCTCTACAAACAACCACCCTATTTCATATTATTTTTATGTGAAATGGGTCCCTTTAAAATAAAGTTGATATCAATACTTTTACTTAACAAAAGGTCCGATAATCAAATGAGCGCTTTATAAAAAAACCCTTTTTAAAACAATATCCATTTAAAAGAAATAAAGCAAATCTCGGCCATTGCGATAAAGCGATCGCAAGATTGTATATCACAATGACATGAGGGACATATAAAATGGCACAAGGCTTTCCGCCGATGCGATTTCACATTCGGCGATCGGCGATCGGCGATATCCAATGCACAACCAAAAGTGCCCCATATCAATACCCCCGATGCGATGAGCTATCGGCGATCGGCGATCGGTGGGTCCCCTTGTTTGAGTCTTAATACACATAAGCCTTTCGCGGACGCGATATCGCAATTGGCGATCGACGATACTCGATGCACATTGATAAGGCAGACTTGTTATAACCCCCGATGCGATGCGATAAGGCACAGTTTTCAATATAAAGCCGTTAAAGTGATTGGAAAGCTCAATTTACTCATATTTAAGGCATAATCACTTCCGCTCAGCCGCCAATACGTCCATTGCATGCTTAAGGAGATCTCTCGACCAAATAATGATATAATGGGCATTTATAAGGTGGCAGGTTTTATACGGCCATTTAATGGATTCAAGTCTTAAAATCTTCCCATAGATTATCTCTGCGCCCGTTTTAAAAGCTGAATATATTGTTGCGCATCTATTCATTTTTTATCAATTGCAAGTTTTATCGCTATCTCTCTGTGTTACGCGTAATTCCCTCTCTGTGCAGAATTCATTCAGAGACAGGAGTTCGGGCATAATGGGTAAGAAGTCTAAGAAGACCGCAGGTGCTTCCAATCCACCAGTCGCAGGACAAGCCGCTGCAAACATCAAGAAAGGCCTAATATCTGATACAACATGCACAGGCCTTACTAGAGTAACTTGGCAGGGCACTTATGACTTAATTGAGGCCGAGAAACCAAAGCAGACGGTAGCAGAAGCTACCGCGGATTCATTAAAAAAGTCGGACTGCACTCTCAAGGATTTGGTTGATTCTTTCCTTCACAGGATAGCAGCCAGGGAGCAAATTCTCCCATACACAGACGTTGTTCGATGGGCGATTGAAGAAATCCCCATCATGGACAGAACTTTTAGCACAAGAGATGGAAGGATTTTCGGATTGTTTAAGGAAGAAGACCTGAGGCAAATGTATCATTTACCCGAACCAGAGAAGATATACAACAACACCTTCTTGGAGAAGTTTGCGAGAGAAAATGAGATTGAGTCCGAACCTATCAAGGATTGGAGGCAAAATTCGAACAAACACAAGCACGAATCTTCCGGTAAGTACTCGATCGATTCTTTGGCTTCTCCTTATTTCTATGCGGGTATAATGATGTGTAGATTATGGGGTTTACAGGACTCTACTATTTTTACCATTGAAATGGTTCCTCTTATGGAGGCGACAGTGAACAACATAATTATGGATTGGGCTACTATCCTTTCGGATAAGCTAGCAGTAGCTGTTCGTGACTTTAGGAATAAAACTATAGTCACTGAAAGAAAAATTCCCCCATTCTACTATAGTGCATATATCCTAGATACCTTATGTTTCAACTCCGAATTCCCTATTCTTGGTTGGAGGTGGACTGCACAGGACCCCTCGCCCATTCATATTTATCACCGCAAGTTGTGGAAGTCATCCTATAAAAACCACTTGTATCAGATTTGTAATGGATTCATGGTTCCCATTTATTACTCAATTTTTGATAAACCCATTTCAAGGATCTCCTACCTAGCCTCCTTTGATTTTCCAGCAGTGGCTAGTTGGTTTGGAGAAGAGCATTTTACCTATATTAGAGTCTTCAGCAGCCAGGCCAATCCTCATGTCCTCCCCTTATATGTTCCTGATAAATTGCTAGCAAGGGAAATTGCATATCAGATTACAGCTGAGAGTACTACACAGACTCTCAAAAAGGAAAAGAAAAGAGGTTGGCCTACTTTTCCCTTCAGATGTGGTATCTTTACCCTGCATGATCTCAAACATGCGGAAAAAGAAGCCACAGAGATTCAATATTTAGCTCTGGCTACAATCCCGAATAGAGCATTTGACCCAAAGCGAAGTGCCTATGCTGCATTGGAACATGCCAAATTAGCAACGTTTGAACATCAAGAAGATATGTTCGATGACATGTTCTCTTCAAGTGAATCAATAGGTCAAGCCAAAGAACTCGCCAAGATGAGATACAATGATGAAGGGTTAACTGAGTTTAATAAACTTAGAGAGCAGAGGTTGCAAACTCTGCCTCTAGATTTATTAGCGCTAACCCCAGCGGCATCATCAAGCGAGCCTGGTCAACAACAGACAAAGAAACCTCCTGCTACAACAAAAGATCATAATAGCGGGCAGGAGGAACAACAGAGGAAAGACCAAGAGGAAAAGCTGAAGAAGGAACAGGAAGAACGGTTAAGGAAAGAGCAGGAGGATAAACAGCGAAGGGAACAGGAGGAGCAGCAGAAGACAAAACAGGAACAATTGCAGAAGGAGTCTCAGACTAAACAGACCACCACCGATACCAACGTAGGTACTATCACAGACCCTGAATTGCTACAGGAATGGCAGCAGTTCGATACTATTATCAGTGGAGAAAAGGCTCAAAAAGTACCGATACTCCTAAGACCAGCGACATGCAGGATGATACTTCATCTCAGGTTCTGAGTGGAACCAGCGGCCCACCTAAATCTAAAGATATTGAGATAATTCTGAAAAATCCCAGCGATCAAATCATTCTACAAGTAGAAGATATTCCGCCATTGGATGTCTTCTACAGCCCGAGGCATAGAGCAGTGGTAAAGTGATCAAGGAAGAGACGAAGGCTTGATCAACCTTCTATCTTTCCAGAGCAAACGGTCACGGGCAATGTAGTATGGAAGGAGAAACTGGATCCCTCCGATGATTTAACTAAATTTTCACAGTACGCTGGAGCCTATTCAGCTGCAACCATTGACAAAGCATCGGAGGTAAGTCTTTTATTAAAGACTAAAGACCAAGAAATATCCACATTACAGACAGAATTAGCCGAGATAAAACAGAGGGTAATGCAAGCAGAGGAGCAGTTAGCGGCACAACAACAGAGGACAGCGCAGGCAGACGAGCAGTTATTGGTGCAACAGCAAATAAATAATCAATTGGCTTAGCAATTGGAAGCAGAGAAGCAAAGGATTGATCAGGCTGCGATCCAGAAACAGAACGAATTAACGGAGGCATTGGAAAAGTTGAAAGCAGCGAACGAGCAAATGGTGAAAACCAAAGATGAGCAAATCGCTCAAATAACATCGCAGCTAGAAAAGATAAAAGGAGATTCACAGGTAACAGAGTTCAGGAAAGAAGCAATATTGATAAACAATGCGCTAATATCGCAAATTAAACTCTTGTGTCAACAAATCGCTCAAGCGGAGCCACTCTGCGAATTAACTACATCCATAAATGAGCAGGTAGAGAAAGCTAGGGATGACTTGAATCAAGCCAATGAGGCTATTACTGCACATCTTGAATGGCAAGATTCAAATTCGGGAAAAGCATCCAATTTGCCCAGGATACTTGAGGTTCATAAAGATATACTTTTCACAGAATGGCACACTCAGGTGTTAAAGGCAGAGAGAGCAGCTTCAAGATGTAAATTAACTTCTAGCAATTTAGTTGATCTAGTTAATAACACTCTCTACTTAGCAAATATGATTTCCTAGTGTACACCAGGAAAGATTACAACAACAAATGCATTGGAGCAAACGTGTTATCTTGAGTTAGAAGGTAGAGGAAGATTAATCATCGGGGTTAATAGTTTAAACATGGAAACGTATTGGCACTTCCTAGTTAAGCCTCATGAACAAAGAGCCGCCCTGAAATGTTTAACAGATGCCATCGAGTGTATGATTCCCGACATTCAAGATGCCACCTATGCTACCCAGCTCAGTTTGCGCCTCAACAAACCTCCTAAAATTGAGCCAATGCTTGCCATTAATCAGCTCAGAATCAAAGGAAAGCAGCCGACCCAAGGAATCATCCTCCAGCTCCCCAGATCGCTAGCCGAAATAGCAACAAGAATTATTGATATCAGTTTAAGTAGCATTTCTATTTTATAGATATTTAGATTAGTATTGTATTTATAGACCCTTTCATGTTTTTAGAAAGGGTCGTAAAATTTTGTAATAGACTCAACAAACTGAAGTTTGCACTACTATGCTTCAGCCCTTATTCTTTTATGAAACTCGACCAGTTGTTCTTACTTTAATGAAGAAATTTCTTTATACAATTGTGCACTATTGTCGTTGATTGAAGAATGTTTATGCGTTAAGGGACGAACTACACATAGTGATTGATATCTGGGAGTGGCAAGCAGCTCATATGGTATTTCTATCTATGTCTGAAGTCATTCTGTTTATGTCAATTGTTATGTAAATATTCTTGCTATCGTTGATTATATGCATGCGATATAATAGCAAATCTTATTCATTCCACTATTGGGTGTTTAGTGATGTGCCTTTACTTTTAAATCATGTATATGATAATGATATGAATGTATAAAGTGTGGTAATTTCGCTTCAATCGCTCTGCTTAACTATTTAAGCACAACAATCTAAAATGATTTAATATCTATGTCGTAAAGATACAGTCATCTATAAGCTTGTCTTTTAGACATAGAGCATCAAAAGCTACGCTTTAGAGCTCAATAGATTCCCGGGATAGTCTCATTTACTTATATTTCTGTCAATAGTTTTAGCCTTTGGACTACCACTAGTGTTATCTATAAAACATTCACTCACCCCATTTATCTATTTCTGGGAAACTGGTCCCATTACCCCCAGTCGGAGCCACTATCCCAAACGGAAAAGGAGCTGTACTAAGGTCCAGACCGGGTGGTTTCCCCAATGTTGTTGCAGCGATTTTCGAGGCATCAACAGACTCGTAGGTGAGTTGGGATAAGATTAAAAGAACACATGACTGATATATCTAGAAATAGAACAGAAATTACCCTAACTGAACACTCATGCTACTCTTTTGAGAACATCTGTACGGAAAATGTAAAAATAATTCGTAATGAAAATCATTATTTGAAGAGAAGAATAAAAGAAGCCATTGAGATAGAAAAAATACCTAACACAATGAACATAGATGATAGTTTAAAATTAAGCAATAGTTCGAAACTCATTTTAAACATAAGAAAAAATAATCAACCATAAAATATTAATCATTCTCTGAAATTTAATTAATTCAATTATTACAAATCATTATAAAACATTTGAAACTAATTAATAAAAATTATAAACTCAAATCACCTCTACTATTAATTAAACCACATTAATTTAACCCATTTCTCTGAGTCATCCCTAAAAATCAAAATTAATTAAACTAGCAACTGCACCAGATATTGTAAATATATGTCGTAAGGAAATAACATAAGGAGAAAGAGCATAGATGGAAATAAGCATTATATGTTACAATTTGAGTGAGAGAAATATCATGGTATTAAAAGTAAAGTGAACTCCTCTTTATCTATCCTATTGATTTGAGTTGTAATATGTCAATTGAGGGAATGCTTAGCAATTTCAACATTGTACTTGCAACTTTAAATTTTGTTTTATACCCATCTAGGGAGTGAGATAGCCTCGTAATTTGGAAATGGATGGTTGGTGAATGTAGGTTTGGATCCTTGATTGAATGTGATGGTTCTCTGGTGCTGATGTTTTTTAAGATGCAATGAACCCCTAACTTTCACAATCAGAGCCACAAAAGAGTTCATACAAGAACTTTTCTTCTTTATGCCTGTCTTGGCTTAAGGAGGCATGACCCAGGCTCATTGTTAATTAGCCAAACAAATCCATACACTATTGGCCCTTTTGGCATCAGTTCGTGGAGCGCAGACCGAAGTATCACGCAAAGTAGTATGGGGGGATGCTCGAATCAAGTTTCCGCAACCTAAGATGCTTTTGATGTCAGTTAATTCCCTCTATTCATGTCTTCGCGCATGTCACTTCACTCTAGGGCTTGGCAGATGAGCCCTCTATTCCATCCTTTAATACCTCCACGAAAGGGTACGACTGACCTTCACATAGCCCTAACCCTTGATCTAGACACTTTCAAGCTGCTAAGGTAGCGTACTGTGTAGATTCCTTAATTAGTTTAAGTGTCTTGCTTATGTTATTAGAGGCTCACAGTTAGCACCGTGTAAACAAATTTTCTTATATATGTTGAGTTATCCATGATATACACATTCGCGCATCACATAAGCATTATAAAGGAAATTCATACTTAAAATGATAAGATGCATTAATGAGAACAAAGACACAGAAATTGTAGAATACTTCTCCTTATTGATATCATCCAAGTTATTACAGACTCTATTCACCCTGTGCACACAGTTGCAAGGGTACGCACACTCAGTTGTAGACTTCTACCCTAGGCCTCTGTGTACTCATCTGTAGAGCCTCTTCCTATGCTACGGCACAAAGCTTAGACTTCTATCTCAGAGCTACAACTCTCTTCCATCCCCGATGATTCTAACTACTTAGAGCTTAGCTCTTTTTATACAATCCCATGGTCTGTAGACCATGGGTAGATCTCTTACAGCTGACTTTACTTTACAAAACTAAGGGCAGACAATCCTTTATGACTTATGACACCTCTGCACTCTGCGACCACAAAATGCTGAGTATTTACAAGTTTATTATGAAATTTGACTCAAACATCGGATTTTAGCCCCAAAAATCCCCTTCGGGAGATTTCATTCCCAACAAGCCCCCAACACAAACATCGTGACTCACCTTTGAGTCACTCTGTAGGCATGGAGATTTTTGTGCGAATTTCTTCCAGCTTGAATCGTATGACCACAACCTCAGCCTTGCACTGAGCTGCTACCTGCTTCACGTCTTCCACTGTCTTCTCAGTCACTACTATTGCGCTCTCATCCTAACGCTTTTGTTGTGTTGCCTGCAGAGTAGCAAGATTGCCTTCGATATTCCTTGTCACTGCATAAGCTTCATCCGGCCAGGGATTTAGTCTCGCCTTCAGTACTGCTTCCTTGTTCAGTGTTGTGTCTACCTTTTCCTTCAGTTGCGTGGCCTCCTATAGCTTGGCTAGTCTCTCTGTCAGTGCGATGGTTCGCACTGTGCCCTTAACCTCATTATAGCATTGTTGATCTGAAAATGGGGCACTTAGGCTTCTTGTCTAACTTACAAGAACCTCTTCCACTTCCAAAGCTTTAAATTTTCCCATGTCTTATTGATTAACCAATGCAAAAATGTGCTTGAAATAGGTGTATGCTTATGTTTATTTTTTATTGTTAAGTGTTGTAATTACTATTGTTTATGTTGATATTTTAAATACAAAGAGTAGTAAATAATGAAACAAGTAAAACACACACAAAACAATAAGTTAATTAGGAGCTCATCCACAACTCTTGGGCTACATCTCTGTGAGCTCTAGTCAACTCAACTAGGTTCTCTGGTATTATGGCAACAATTCTTTTACAAGTCTTTGACTCAACTCCATTGGTTCACACAGAACATGATGGGCTTACTTTACCATCTCATCCCTGGCACCAGGGAAAATTTTAAGAACCCCCCCTAAATTTATAAATATAATAAATGGGCGAATCTCCATGGTATATAGGAAAATGGAAGGCGATTTATCAAATAATATAATATTATAATATATTTTTTGGCGAATCTCTCACTAGGCATGGCGAATATTTTACTCAATTATAAAATCTTGTAATATCTTGGCAAGTCTTTCACTAAATAATAAAACTTTGTAAAGCCCTAGTGAATCTTAGCATTGTGAACTCTTAGAGAATTTTTTGAAAAGGTATAAAACCATATATGACAAGAGCCACATGGTGGCAATATCACTTTTTTTTTTTTCACAATTCCACGACATGGAACTTGTTTATAAAATTATAAAAAAGCTAACCAAGTCCCTTATAATATGCAGGTAAGCTTATAATAGAGTCTGATACCTCTACTATGCTTGTCTTCGTTCAAGTGTCATATCTACTATAATTAACACTGTGAATCACAACTCTCTCAAAACTCAACTCTATAGTGTAATTAAAACCTTTGGAAATTGAATCTGACAACTCTATAAAAAGGATTAGTGAAATAGAAGCTTTTGTGAATGAGCCCACTAACTATCACTGCTAAACAATCAATCTAGACTATGAAGTCTTCCATCTTGATCACAATCGTGTTCACGATCAAGGGAGTGCGACCACCTGGCTTGACATAATGGCCATCATAGTGTCACTTTGAATCTCCTTTCCTGTGTGGATGTTTTGACAAATCAATGTGAAATCAAAGTCACTTTGAATTTTCTTTCCTGCAAGGGATCACATCCACAGTTGATTAGTAAAAGATAATCTACTATATATTATGTTCAAGAAACTGACTACAATCTACAGTGGAAACGAGACCTGAATTCTTATTCTGAATTTGAATATCTTAGGACAACATAAGAGATAAAAATGCATATGACCTTAGTAGCTATAAAAAAATCACTCCATCATTACAAGACCACCTAGATTTTGGCACTTGATCTAAATAATGGCACTAGTTGTAGTGCTTATTTGCATTAACACCATGAAAAAGAAACAACAATGTTTCAAAGCACTCTTACTGGAAAAGTTGTAATGTTCCAAGAATATTTAATGATAGCATCTAAACCACGTACTATGGTGGGGAAACTAGGGAACCCAAATCTTGGAAAATATGTCATACCAAATCTGAGAAAAAAATAAAAAAAGGAAAAAATCAAAATCTATAAATCAAGCAATGAATTGTTTACAAATCAAATACAATTCCTTTAACTAACAGTTAAACTATGGTGATATATTTAAATATTTAGTAAGAGGGGAACTTCAAACCATGGAATATTACCTTTTTCATTACAGTCATCCCTCAATGATTGAGATTACAAATCAATACTTATGGAAAGATTGTAAGAAATTCTGTGAAATAGTAAAGCATAACCTCTATTTTCAAGCAACAAAATCAAGACATTGTTACATCTAGAGACATAATTGATACATAATCAATGAATCAAGTCCTTGTATGGCACAGGCTTGTTTCACAACCTCTATTTTCTCAATAACAAAATCAAGACATTGTATGTGGTTATTTCCAAAAGGAAAATACGTTCTAATTTGGAAGAGGATCTTATCAAAAGACATGGATTTATTCAAAGCTACAAAGCCTAATGGGTTACTGAAAAATAAGTTGGAATATGCGATCATGATACTGAAATTGATAAAATATGCTTTCCTTTTATAAACATTACAACTATACAATGTTTTTTGAAAGCATTAGAATTGGAAATTGGGCCTTTCTATCAAGACAAATTTTCATTAACAGAATGTACTTTCCTACCTGAAACATTGTAGATATCCAAGAAAAACTCGAAAAGAATAAGAGAACTTAGCATAATGTACTTTCTTTCCTTCCTTAACATTCTTAAAGAGTTGAGGTTCCCCAATTCATCAAGTAACTTTCGAAGCAAATGACAGTTAGTAATAGTGCAATTCACAACTGAAGATGTGTCACAAATACGAGGGGGCATCTCCTCCAAATCACAAAAGTGCTCTAGGTTAAAAATCTAGCATTATTGAAAGCTTAATGCTTGACTGCGTGTTATTGAACCTAGAAAATTTTCCAATCTTCACTTAAAGCTTAAAGATAGCTTCTCTAAGTTCTACATGACTTTACTATGCTCTTGAAGTGGGGGCGCATGCAGCCTCTCCAAGTGAATAGTCTTAAACTAAGTGAAGATAAGGTCGATAAATCATTCCGTGTGGATCTCTTTAACCCATAATTGAATACTATGTCTCTCTTGAACCCATAATTGAGTACTATTAGGACTTTCAAATTTTTCATGGAACTCAAAAATATTGGAAGAAAGTATTTGCTTCCAGAAAAGAGTAATACTAAAGCCTCTGCTTGAGGACAATTGATGTCACACCACTAATACTTCTCCATGGAATCTCTATAGGTAAACCACAAATGCAGAATTCCATTAAAATATTGTGTTTATTGAATACACAAATGAAATAATTGCATTTCTTTAAAATATCTTTTGAAATCAAAATTACCGAAATTACATATCGATAACCTAGTCGGTGTAGGATAAAATTCACCCATTTCATTCAAAAAAAGCATAAGAAAAAACCTAATACTATATATAAAACCAAGAAAAATTCAAATTCATCACTTCTAGGGACCTCGTAACCACCCTGCCAATACACAAGTATGTTCCTATTTGCTATTAGAAAAATTACCCAAATTACAATCTGTTTACTCCAGCATGTTGGAAAGTTGTAGAAGGATGACTAGTGCAATCAATCCATTCCTTTTAGCCCTGGATTTGTTTCAGTTTAAAACAGAAGTATACAAATATACCTGTCCAATGTCTATGCTTTAACCATTCACCTTAAGATGTTTTTACAATATAATTTCCTAAGTCTATTTAATATCTTCATTATCATAAAAACCAACCTATATATCCCTCTAAGCACTTGGTAGACCCAGAATTAAGATGGATCTAAGATGATAGAATTTCCCCTTTAAATAGTCTATGCTCAAATGAATACCATGGTATTATCAATACCATGGGTTATCATAAAATGGTAGACCCAGAATTAAGATGGATATAAGATGATAGACTTTCCCCTTTAAATAGTCTATGCTCAAATGAATAACATGGTATTATCAATACCATGGGTTATCATAAACCTGGAGCTTA
>APFE031731932.1:51607-91734 GCA_000404065.3 Pinus taeda
CACTTGGTCTCGTAATTTTGATATATCATGTTGCATTTCTTCCTCTTCTTCATGAGTCATGCTAGAGCTTTCAGGTTGCCTACTAGGTGTTTCCATTTTCTTTCTTTGAGGCATCAATTACCGTTAATAATGCTTAACTATGCCCTTTGAATTCCTTCAAAATAATTTTTCAAACCAAGCTTAAGCAAACATTTAAAAAAATATATACACCTTTTTTCACTTTGTAGGAGCTCGATATTGCCTCTGATGTATCTCTGTAATTTCGGATTATCCAATTTTGAAATTGCAACGTGTGGTAGCCCTCTATGCATTCTTTCCAATGCCACCAGTCTGACCCTAATTGGATTCTCCAATGAAGAGTTATGCCAAATCTCCCACAGTGACTTGATTATAGACTAATTTAGTAGAGCGAACTTGTGTGATGTGCCACGTGTCCCTTTTTTGACTTTTGACTCTGAAAAATATATACAAGAAGCTACAGTCCGTCCTCTTTATGTAACTTCTTACTAAATTTCAATCTGATGCTCAGAGAGAAAGTTATGATGATTTTCCCCAGGTCACCTGTTTTGAATGTAATTCAAGATTCTGCAAAATGACCAACTTCCTCAGTTCATATCTCCGAAAATATAGTGCGAAAAGCTCTGAAATTCGGACTTGAGATTCAATGCGATGTCTTTTCAAATGGGTTTTTTGTTTTAGCTTCTGAAATGTCGCAAAAAAAGAATTATAGTGAAAATGCCACGATGACCTGTTTGGAGCAGCGAAACCCTAGAATCCAAAGCTCTGATACCAAATGTTATGAAACCAGCTCAAGAAAATATAGAAAAGATAGATCAACGCCTTAGAATTCAGCCTCTTCGAGGGGGAAACCTCCTTTACATTACATAAATGAACAATTTTTGGATGATTCTAATGATAAAACCTCTTTTCTATATATAGGAGTTTAAGGAGTCACAATATAACCCAGCCGACCTAACAATAATAATATAAGGCCACAAAAATAAAAATAGAGGGATTCTATAGGGCCCAGTAATAAAAATATGGGGACAATAGGGGCACAACAATATTAATAAGGGGTACAGCTACAATAGTAATGGGGTAATCACTAGTATTATAGGGACACAACAGGATTTATATTAGGAAGTTTCATACCATGTCTAACATTGCCTGTGCTTCGTCTCTAAGTTTACGCATTCCCCGAGTTGACAAATTAGGTGTTGAGGAGTTTTCTTAAGTGTAATGCTTGCACCCAACATTGATTGGATGGTAATTTTTGGAGTTGAAGCCCGAAGAGAAGGCCCTAAGCTTCAAAAGTCTCACTGTAATAAATAGAAATAATGTAGAAAAGTGAAAAGGAAAAAGTTGCAGAGTAAGATCACAGTAATTTAGAAGGGCATTGATCTACTAGTTCTTGGCATTTCACCAGGAAATGCCATCCCCAAGTGGAGCCACTGTTAGGTTCCTATACCGATAGGAGTGATAATTTTTGAATGGTTGAGATTAAACCTATAATATGTACATACCTTTACCTTTCTGCAAATGTTTTCCATATTCAAAAAATTAAAAAAATGTAAAGAGGGTATGTCCTAAAAGAAAAATAAAAGGACAAAAAGCATAAAAAACGTCAAAAAAGATGAAAAATGAACCCCAAGAAAAGAAAAGACCATGAAAGTGTGCAAGTAAAAATGCCACTCCTAGTTACTTTTGATGCAGAATAAATGATTGTGTGCAGCTTGTTACCTTTTCCACAATCCATGATAGTCAAAATGTTTAAACTTGACTATTTCATGCTTTCAATTTTATGCTTATAGATAGAGAATAAAATATGACCAAACAGTGTAATCTTGGTAGATAATTAGATTAGGTTGAGTGAATAAAAGGAGCTCAACTCTTCAATCTGAGCCCTTGGATGTAATAAGGCTAGACTTAGTTAGATTATTGTTGTAAATAAAAGAAAATATTTTGATAAGGGTTTGCCAGCTTAAGTGCACCCAAATAAAGCGAAGTAAAAATGGTAGGATGAGTAGGTGGGTAAGTAGAAGAAAGGTTGCAGAATTGTGATGATTGTTAGATAAAAGCATATTGATCACCTTCATCATGAAATTTCTAAGTATGGATGAAAATTGGGCATGTATCAAGTTCACAAAGTCAAATTGATTAACTTCCCTCACTCATTACACTTTTCACTCAAGTAATTCCCAATAAACAGGGAAAATTTTAAGAACACCCCCTAAATTTATAAGTATAATAAATGGGCGAATCTTCATGGTATATAGGAAAATGGAAGGCGATACAATAATATATATATGTAATATAATATTTTTTGGCGAATCTCTTCACCATTCATGCGAATTATTACTCAATTATACAATATTGTAAGATCTTTGGTATCTACCATGGGTTAATCATACAAACCTGAGCTAAAAATTACTATAGTCAATTTATAAAAATTAATAAAATTAATAGTGATTTTATTTAACCAAGCTAAAATGTTTAACATACATAATTAGAACATCCATTTTTACTCTTGATCTAGCCCTGAGAGGGATCAAATATTTTTTCACTCTATGCTAGTTTGCATATCACGATATTTGATATCCATAGTAGATTAAACATGGATCCATGCTAGTTTAATTCCCCCATTTAAATAGGCTACATTCTAGGTGAATACCATGGGTCAATACCATGTGCCATTTTGGTGAATACCATGGGTCAATACCATGTGCCATATTTATTTTTAATAATGTTTTTTTGCATGGTATTAATAGCAATCTAGTCCATGGTATTTGTCCCATATTATTTTGCCCATAGGTTTTACCTAAATATAACGCATTTTTGAGTGTTGACTTATGTAGTAAATATAAAAAAATATTTTATTTGTTTACTATACCTCTCATTTATTTGTATTTTTATTAATTTACCATACCTCTTACAAATATGGTATTTGGCCCATAGGATTAACTTAAATAAAACCTCTTTCTTGAGCCTACATAAATAGAACGAGGGTTATGGACTAAGGTTTTATTTACTTACCATACGTCTATTTTATTTTTATTTTTATTGATTTACCATACTTTTTGAGTAAGTATAAAAGGACGTTTTATTTATTTACCATATCTCCACTTTACTTATATTTTTATTTGTTTACACCCTTGCATGTATATAAGGTGAATTATGGAGTAAATATAAAAAATGCTTTATTTATTTACCATACCTCTCATTTATTTATATTTTTATTAATTTACCATACCTCTTTTATAAATATGGTATTTGGGCCTTTGGCCCATAGGATTCACTTAAATAAAACCTATTCTTGAAAATGGGCGAATGGATTCACTTAAATAAAACCGATTCTTGAAAATGGGCGAATGGAAGGTTGTAACTCCTAATTTCAAGGGCTAAATTTACCTTTTTTACCCTCTCCCTTAAAATAAGGTGGGCTATTTGAGGTGATTTGTAAAAATGTACTATGATACAAAATATTCGCCCACTAAAAATTTAAAACCCCTTAATTTCGCCAAAGGGCGAACATTCGCCCCTAAAATTTTCTATGCCAATAAAATGTCTTAAGTGCCCCAAAATAATAAGTCAAAGGGGCTCAGAGCATTTCTCTAACTTCTAGAGGGACCGGACCCTTGGCCCAATGACTTATAGGTCTTAAGTACTAAAATTCCCCTCATGAACATTCACCCCCTTCAGTTCACTCATATTCCCAAACAAGTCCCTTTTCCTAAGAAAAACATCATTTTCCTAAGGAAAAGTCACTTTACCCTAATAAACCCCTTTTTCTAAAGATAAAACCTTATTATCCTAGGCAAAGTGATCATCCCCCATGAAAGAGACCCCATTTCTCAAAAAATCCAAAAATACTTTAAGCCTAAGTATAATGTGTTTATGACAAATGAACAATGAATGAATACATTACACTTTAGTACTTTTTCATTTTCATATTAACTTTTAACTTTATATATATTAATTCGAAAAAGAAATAACCCTTGCCTGTATAGTTATAAAACAAAACTCTTATATTAATACCCCACTCCAAAGAAGTTTGAAATATAAACTTTATAATAGACCCTAACCCAATAAACAAGTTAATTAACCAATATATGGTTAATTAATAATCGAACTCCGCCAATGAAATTACCCCCGACGCCCTTAACCCACCATACGTTATCATTTACTCTAACATGCCACGCTCAAACCTTTGTCGAGCCCCTCCATTAAGTTCATGCCATAATCCCACCCCGATCACCGTATGATTGGCCCCTTGTTAATCCAATGCTGGACGATCATATCGCGGCTTTCGAAGCCCGACCTTTACCTACTTGACATGGGAAATTTTCTTTTAGGCCCCGATGCTACGTGGCGACCGATGAGAGGGATCGAGCGACCTCCCCCTGAAACCACTCTAGCCCCAAAAGCGGTGCGATCAAACCCACTTATTGCCTCTTGCTAGATGACAAAAATCCCCATCTCTCACTAAAAGCCAAATGTAGCTTTCTCCCCATATGCCCGCCAAACAGTTGACTTTCCAAATATAACTAAAAAATCATTATTTTTTTGTTTTATCGTGAAAAATATGCTCAAACCTCCATGCAAATGATAGATTATGTGCAACTGCCAGCCCATGTCCAACCGTCGACCTGCAGAATCTATTAAACTCCAGTCAACCCTCTAGTTCAAATAAACCACCCATAATCGTGCACAATCGCTCATCAACCGATTAGAGAAAAACATTCCAGGTATTCATCCAAATACACCATAAACCCTATCTCATTTCTGAACCAATTACCCAATTGCTTAGGGTTATTAAGTAATTAAGTGAAAGAATTGCCCAACAACCCCAAACTACTCTGTAATTGAACCAAATTGCCTCAATTTTACTGAAAACCTTTTTCCCCATTCTTAAATCCACAAGAACTAAGAATGGCCACTCCAGTTTCTATGGATGTCTGACTAGTTTCACCTCCCTATCTGGATTTAGACCATCTCCCTTTGGCAAAGAAAGATTTCCAAATTGAGGACACATCTGTCCATGAATCCCCACTGAAATTAGGTTGCCAGTACAGAGACCAATACTTAAACCATACAGACAAAATAGGTGTTTGGGAGTCTAATTTACCCAAGTACCAATTCCCTCCAGTGCATATCCTTCCCAAAATTTTCCATTATTGCCATACAAACTATAGTCCCAGCCAAAGAGTAGTGATGTCCCCTGACCATACTGTATCTTTTACTATCACTACTGAATCCATCAATGAAATGCTATAGTTGCAATCAGGACAAAATTTGACCTCGATTTCCATTGGAGACCTGCTAGACAAATTCCCCAAGATTACCCCTGCCAGACTTGCTGAAATGCTTTAGACCTTCATCATGGAGGGAAATCATGTCCCAACAGAACCCCCTCCATATGTAACTACCATATTTTTCCAACTTGGCTAAGACATTGTGTCAATGATATCTAGTGTCTTAGGCTACACTACAAGTGAATATGTTGATGAAATCATTCTAGCCTTCATGTCCATTTTTACCACAAGACAACCCCTTACCATCATATATGATTATGCCAAATTCATAGTAGATAAAATGCATGATCAATTCTTAAGAATGAAAAATGAAAGAGTATTCAAGTTTTCCTCAGTTCTGTACCACCTCTTCTTATGTTATCAAGTTGATAAATTCCCATTTACTCTTTAAAAACTTGATGTCAAAGGCAACCCTAGGTCAGTAGTCTTTTGGACTCCTCTGATCCACAAATTTGAATCACCATATCCATACACCAACTTCATAGATCTTTTTGTACATCTTATAGTGACCATGTTGCTAGGAAGTCTTCCTCCATGAATCAGTTCAGATACAAGGAGGATCCTATAGCTTTCAAAACAACACAAAATGGGAGATTGGTATTCGTACCAAAATCACACTGAAATTAGGATCTATGGCTGTGAGTTAGCACCATACAAGTTACCCAGATACCTCCCAATGAGGTTATTTTCTCTAGAGTACTACAGACAGATAATCAATTTAGATGAGGTACATTTTGTTGAAGCCAAAAGGAAGGCTCAACTCAGAATCAAGGATCAACTAGGACCTTTGTGTGCAATATTCGAGAAGCTGGAAGAGAAGTAGAAGAAATCCTTCAAAGGCTCAAACCGAAACAAAGATTCACATGGAGATATGACCCCTTTGATTTCATCTGCAATAGAAGACAGAAAAACAAGTTGTCTCCCTATATCCACCATAGAATCCCTGAGATAGAAAAATATGAAAATTAGTGGGAATGGGTGGAGAATATTCTAGTAGACAGATATAGCATTGAAGTTGTTGTTGAAAATGAATTAATTTATTTAGAGAGGAGACTTGATGAAGATTCTTTCATACAGGTACTAGAATAACCCCAAGCCCAAAGGAAATCATTGGTAGACAATGAAGAACAAGGAGAACAAGGACTCGAGGTTCAAGAAGATCAGGACAACCAGACTTATCAGAGGAATTGTCTCAAAAAATATTTCCAGAGCCCCTCAAGCCCAAAGGAAATCATAGGCAGACAATGAAGAATAAGGAGAACAAGGACTAGAGGTTCAAGAAGATCAGGACAACCAGACTTATCAGAGGAATTGTCTCAAAAAATATTGCCAGAGCCCCTCATGAGTACTCCCCCTACTGTGCAGACTCCTCTAAATGAGGAAAAGAACCTGAAAAGAGATAGGAAGAAGGCTACTCCTTCAGGTAGATCCATTTCATAAACATATGTCAAAAGGAAAAGGTTAAATCTTTTCTCTGAGCAAGAACTTACGGAAGAAATAGTTGGAGCCACAAGCACAGAAAGAGAAGGGAGCATTCATGCTAATACCTCTAGAGGAACACAAGAACCTTCCACATCACGTGCTCAGATGTTGGAAAAACAACAAAGTGTGGAAGATTCCTCATTAAGGATTCCAGCTGACCAAGACCAGGATATCAGAGAAAGGTGCAAGGAAATAAAGGTCAGGAATGACAGGTTAAAAGCCCAAAGCTATGCAAAGTAACTCAAAATTGTTCCCACCAGCCAAACAAGGCTTATGTCAGCTTTTGATATGAAATAAGGAAAAATGCATATGAATTTTCTGAAGCACACCACTTAGTAGCCCATATCAGTAGCTAACTACCAGAAGATAGATTTTGAAGTGCTGGAAAAGGACATACATCCTATTGACCAGAATGAATTGCATGAATAAACCGGAGAGATGGTATATTCCACATTGATAAGAAAAGCCACTATAGCCCACGAGTTACAAAATTCGTTGAATAATATATTAGCACAGTTTCAACTAGAAAAGGCCTCCTCATAGACCAAGGATACCAAAATCAAGTCCTTGGAGTACTTAATCATAGAGCTGGGATGTGATCCCAAAGATGTGAAAGTTGCAGAAAGGTTAATTAAAAAGAAGAATGATGACATAGCTACTTTGAAAAAGAAGCTCAAAATTCCACATCTTCATCATCCACACACAGTAGAAGTCTTAAAAGCCCAGAAGGAACAAGAAGAGCTTATGGAGTTGGTCCTTAAGCTAAATGATCAGCTGAAGGAAACTGAGAAAGAGTTGGACAAATTGATTCAGTCTAAACAGAGTGAGTTGGCAACCACTCCATAGACTGTTATTCCAACATTCTCTACTATAGTTTTGTCAACATTGGCAACCTATTTAGGACCAACAGCTCCACCTGCTACATCACTGCCAATCACAGCTGAGTCTACAGCAACAGGTACTTCAACGGAGAAGACAACAGAGTTAGTGAAAGCCATGGAGGAAATGTCCATCTAGGCTATAGAGCTAAAACAACTTAAGGAGAAAATAGAAATCCTATAAATTGACTGTAAACTTCCAATGGATGGTGTGGAAGGGTCCTAAGGACAGGTCAGAAGGATGTCAAAAACTTCCTTAGAGCAAACTCAATGGATGGTGTGGAAGGGTCCTAAGGACAGGTCAGAAGGATGTCAAAAACTTCCTCCTCCTTACACACCTTCTCAATATTTGATTTGGGCCAAGTTTGAAAAGATTTCTTCCAATCCAGGTGAAGGGGGCACTTTCCCTAAATATCTTCTCTTTTCCTTGGAGGGAAAGTTTGGTGGGAACTGTGTTGATACCAAATAGTTTGTTATATCAGGACACCATGGTGAGAGAACTAAAATAACAAATAAGTGTTGATTTGGTAACTGGTCATCCACCATTCCTTCTTCACCTGCAGGCATATTCACCCTAGATAAAAAGTATGCAACAACATTTTCCTTACCAGGCTTATCAACAATGGTTAGATCAAATTACTTTAATAAAAGAAACCATCTTATAATTCGAGCATTCACATCTGGTTTTTTCATTAAATATTTGACTGCAGCATGGTTAGTATGCAGAAATGTTTGATAGCCTGTAATGTAATGATAAATTTGTTTAATGAATGCACAACACCCAGGAGTTCCTTTTCAGTCATAGTATAATTTAGCTCAGTGTTTGAAAAGTTCTTACTGATAAAATAGATGTCATAGTGAATTTTCTCCTGTACCTATCCTAGGGCTACTCCTATGACTTTGTGTGAGGCATCAACATGAATATGAAAGGGGAGGGATATGTTTGGGCCTCGGAGAATTGCTGCAGTGGTTAAGTTACCCTTTATAATGTCTAAGGCCTCTTGACAACTTTTTGACCATATAAACTCAGTATCTTTGGTCAGCAACCCAAATAAAGGAGAGGCCAACTTGCTGAAGTCCTTTATGAACCTTCGGTAGTATCTAGTTAACCCCAAGAAACTCCTGATATATCTCTGCTTTTCTAGAGATAGGACCCTTTCGATGATGGCTATTTTGTTCAGGTCCACCTGCAGTCCTCGCTGAGATATTGAATGACCTAACACGTTCCCTTTAGTCATTAAGAATTCACATTTCTTAGGACTAAGAGAGAGGTTCATTTCAATGAATTTGTGCAGTACTTTTCCTAGGTTAGTCAGGGCTTCTTGAAAATCACAGCCATAAGGTGTAAAATCATCCATATAAATTTCCACCGCATCATGTACTAATTCAGTGAAAATACTCAAGACTGCTCTCTGGAAAGTGGCAGGAGCATTGCATAGGAAAAAAGGAAGGACCCTATTGGTAAAAGTACCCCAAGGACATGTGAATGTCATCTTATCCTAGTCTTCTGGGAAGATTTGGATTTGGTTGTACCCATTGAATCCATCTAGGAAAGAAAAAAACGTTTTCCTTGCTAGGCCGTCTAGCACTTGGTCAATGTAGGGTAGGGGAAAATGATCCTTCTTTATGGATTTTTTCAAATCCCTATAATAAAAACAAGCCCTCCACTTACCATTTTTCTTAGGAACTAATACTAAAGGGGAGACCCACTCACTGGCGGAGATAGGGTAAATGAATCTTGCATCTAGCATTTTTTGTAGTTCTTCTTTGACTATATCTTTAAGAGCTGGATTCATCCTCCTTTGTGGTTTTTGGACTGGCTTGAAATATTATTTGATGTATCTTGAAAACTTCTTTGATGTATATGAGGTGAGTACACACTGAGGGGTGTAGTCCCTTCATTTCCTTGTAACTCCAAGTGAAGGCTTCTATGTTTTCTTTTAACATGTTGCATAGCTTTTCCTCTCTGCGAGCAAAAAGGGATGGATTAATTTTCAAGGTTTTCTCTGGGATGAATTCTATGGTTTTGACATGAAGTGGGTTGGAATCAGCCAAACATAAGTCAATTGGATAATTATTCTAGGTTTCCTTTAATTCTTCTTCTAATGGTAACGAACCAGGAGTTGAACTTTGGAGCAAGTGTTCAATCAAGTCATCCTCATCTTGATTTCCTCCTCCTATGGTCACTTATAAAGCATAAAGTTGGGTGGAGTAAACCTCATTTTATTCCTCCTCCTCCAACCATAAAGGTAAATCATGCTCTAGAGAAGGCTAAGCAGGAGAGTATAGGACAACTGCTTGGACATATGCTCATTCTTGATGGTCATATTCCTAGCTCTGCAACTAATGCAAGCATTAGTTGTGGCCAACCATGGCCTCCCAAGGACGATAGGGTAACCACTAAGCTTAGCCTTAGGTTGGAGAAGTATAAAATATGCAGGGTACTCCCAGGATTCAATGGAGACCATCACATCCTCCACAATTCCCTCAGGGGTGATTGCGGAATGGTCTACAAGTTGCATAACTATTGTGGTCTCCCTTAATGACCCTTGGAGGTTGATCTTGGGCATGATGTCCTTGATCATCACATTAATAGCAGCCCCAAGATCGATGAGAGTGTGTGGGTCAATGGTGCCATTAATGTGCACATCTACTATAGGGCTTCCAAGGTCCAAATATTTCAGACATATTACTTGCCCCAACATTAAGTTGGACAAGTGCCCAATGACATTAACGGTAGGGGCATCCCTTTTTGTTTTTCCTAGATGCTTGAAGCATTTCTCCTTAATCAAATTATTGTAAATGGGAACATATTTTCTTTCCTGGAGAAGGGGTACCTTTACACATAGATTTTTAAATTCTCCCAGAAGCTCAGTTTCTTCTGGGGTAGGCTGGAGTGGTTGGGCTAATCTCTCAGGAAAGGATGAATTTAATTTAAGGTTTCTTTCCTCTATTTCTTCCTCAACCTCCATATGTGGAGGGGGAGGTTTTTTTTCTGAGAGGACTCTCCTAAATATTAGGTTAATCTCTTGGATTTCCACAACTTAAACTAGATATGATGTATCTCCATTGTATACTTGTTGAGCCTACCTATTGTTCAAGTTTGTATTTGGTTGGGCAGGAATCCGGGGTTAATTTTCTGTAGCAGAGTGTAGGATTTGTGGTTGGGCAGGTGGTGGAGGAAATACAATTGTAGCATTGTTGTATTAGGGTCTCCACCCCTGGGGTGGTGTATTCCACTGAGGTTGTGGCAGAGCATAAGGTTGAAATGACTGGCTGGTTGGTTGGGAATGATACTGAGATGCATAGGAGCAAGGAGGGGGTTGTAGACCAGGAAGGATGAGCAGGGGGTCCCAAAGAAGATATAGGTGTGTTTTGGTTGGGGTTTTCATATGCATGGGATGACCCTTGCATGCCCTGTGGTATGGTCTAGGCCCAGGAGGCCTACTTTGGTTGATGTAGCAAAGCTTCTTAGTGACCCCTTCTGCTCCTTGTTATACAACTTTGAGTCCTGGTAAAGAAGGGCACTTGTCTGTTGAGTGGTTTTCTTCACAGACCGAGAAAATTTCAATATAGTTCAATGGACATTCATTCTTAGGATGCCTCCTAGTGCATCTAGGACAAAAGATAGCCAAGGCTCTCTAGATTCCTTTTGATGTTCATGGTGTCCAATTGCAAAGCAAGGGTTTGCAGCATCTCACTTTTGAAATCTTCCAGCATATTTCCAATTTCACACTTGATCGATGAGTTGGAAGATGATGTACTAGCCATAGGTTGGCTACCCCTACCTTTTTTCCTGGATGGCATAGAATATTTTATGAAGACAACCTTGATATCCTCATAGGGTAATTGGTATATATCTCCTCCTTCTAACAAATGTAAGATATCTAGAATATCTTCCCTTACTCCTCTGAGTAGGACCAACTTTAGTAACTTAGGGTCATGTGTGCACCTGGCCCTTTTGTAACTGAGCTAGAATCTTTCTTTGTAGTCTTCTAAGGATTCATCCTGGCGCATGGTCATCCTAAAAATTTCTCCTTTAGTGTCCTTTGACCTACAATAGTCATGATATTTGTTTTTAAAGCCTGCTGCATCTTAGGCCAAGTTGTGATGCTATCTCCAGGTAAACCAATGAACCAGTGGAATGTTGCATCGTTGAGGGTAGATGGAAATAGTTTTAACTTTTTCTCATCATTTGTATAGTCATAGGTTTGGCATATAATATAAAACTCAGATAGAAAAGTGTCGGGGTCCTCTGTAGTCAGGCCATGGAAATGAGGTAGCGCAGAGGAGCTTATATTCTTCATGCTAGTGTCCCCGTTGGTTTCCATGATGGGGAAGGCACCCTCAACACTCCCTCTATTCCCTCTGTAATTTTGGTTTTCAGCCATTGGTTCAGTAGGAATGGGTTCCTTCTCTTCTTCTCCCTCTATAGGCTCTTTTAATATGTCAGGTTTCTCACCTAATGGTTCCTCCAGTTCATAGCCACTAAAGAAGAGAGAAGGTTGTCTATTGGATGCAGTGGGGGTATTTGGCAAAAATTCCCCTAAATTGTCTCTATTCCTACAAGGCATGAAACAAAATCTTTTTGGGCTGTTTTTTTTTTTAAATTATGCTGGAAAGTACAATGCATAAATGAAATTTCTGATTGAATAAAAATCACTGACATAATGAAAAAGCTACTTGCTGAATTGAAATTCTACTTGTAGAATGGAAAGGAAAGTAGATAATGACAAATTAAAGAAAGGAAGCTACTAGATTACTTTTGCAGAAATAAACTAATAACATAAAATTGAAGACAAGAATTAGAAGAAAAGAAATCAGTAATCACATTCTACTCGGACACCTCCCCAGCAACGACACCAAAAAGTGATGAGCGTTGGTATTGCAACAAGGATGTTGCAACTCCTGGGCTACCAGATTTACTTATCAACCACGGGTTCATATGAACTTGGAGGTGGTAGTGTTATATGCACAAGTAAAAGTGAAGATCCTACCTATTGTCAATGTTCAACTGGCGAGAGACCCTAGGGGTTCCAAGCCAGACTTCTATAGAGTCATAAGAAGTTTGATTATTTTATGTAAGAAGAGAATATCTATTCTAAGAGAGCTACACTACTGCAGCAATGAAGAAAACAACATGAAATGCTAAATCACACCTTATCCTGATTAACCATTTAAATAGCTATGCTAAGAAGAATTCCTAGATCATCACTAACCTAATGCTATTATCTAAGCCACAAAAGTAAAGAACATCAAACCATAGTAATGTTGGAGCAAGAGAACTAAACTAAATCTGTTTTCACTTTTTTGGTTTTTTTAGGGAAAGTCAAGTATGCAAATTAATGGTTCTTGTGGATGTGACAGGTGGATGGAAGGTGATTGAGGATGGCTAAAAGGCTTATGGAGTGGTTGGATGGTGTCGAAGGGTCCTATGATGATTTTTGTGACTTCCGATAGGTTCCTCATCAATTCAGCTTCAAAACAGGCTATTTCAAGAAGACCTACAGGATGTACTAGAAGCCTGTAGGATGATCCTGTAGGAATTACATGAATCCTATAGGATATGGTTGAGAGCTAATTGTGAGGTGTTAGAATTGTTGGGAAGCTTGGAAAAGGTGTGTGGTGAGTGGGATGGGGTGTTAGAATGTCTTGGAACACTCAAGAGTCAATATCCAAGATCAAATATGGCTATATTCGTTCAATGTATCTAGGGAATTTCAATAAAAAATGACAAAGAAACTAGTGAGGGTGATGGTGGAACAAGAGATGGCTATCGTGGATGAAGTGGAAGGTGGCTATTGATGATGAAGTCTATGTCTCCTCCTAAAGTACCTATTCTGCTTAAAACATGTGTTTTCCAAGAACTATGCACCAAGATACACTTTTGTAAACTAGAAAAGCATGAATCAATTGCCTGTATTATGCATGAAGAGACGGTTAAAGAGAATGAAAGCATGAGTGAGATCTTATTGCAGAAATGAAGTAATGGAAAAAGATGACAATGAAATGAACCAAATTTTTAATAAAGACAACAAACTCCAAAGCTCATGCAAGAACTATAAATCTATGTTTTTGGGGCTACTGAAGTGTCTCTTCCTCAAGTCATGGTCCCAAAGGGAGGAAGTGAGGCCAAAACACCTACTGACAACCTTATGGTGATCATTTTTCTCCTTGCTAACCTGCTAATTGAAAGAATGCACAAATTGAAGCAAACTAACATATAACCAATCTAATCTACACTACTATAATGGAAATGCAGCTACTAAGCAAATGAACAATTAAAATATGAATCTATAAAGAGGAGCCTTGGCTGCTAGGGTTGGGCCCTAACCCAAGAGCTTCAGCCCTCTGAGTTAACTCAATGCTGGCTCAAAACGAAGCTCATTCTTATTATCAAAACAATGGATTACATCAAAACTGTCACAAGTCTTGCAACTCAGAAATAGAGTAGAGTTTTACAATCAAAAATCCAAATCCTACTGAGGTCCTAGGCCTCTCTACTTATACATCTGAATTCTCCAATGACTTCCTTAAAATTCGGAAGGCTTGGCTCCTAAACTCAAGATAAACTGCTTCTTTGTCTTCATTTGCTCGGCTGCCTTCTAGTCCTCATGATTTGGTTGTTTCCAGTTCAAGTTGATGGAGGAATATTTGTATGGAGGGGTAGTAAATGAGGAGTATTTTCCTCCTATAATTCCTCTCCCTTGTCCCATTCAGGTTCTTACCAAGGACTTTTCCAAAAATCCTTGCTTTTATCCTTCAATCCTACATCAAATGCACATTAGACCACAAAGCAAAATATCCAACTCTAACTCATCTCATAAACAAAATATAATGAAAAGTATGGAATAAGTTGTGAGAATAGTTGGTTTGACTAAGCCAGGGGTGAATTAAGGCCCATATAATTATCCAATGATGAGGCTCATCAGTTACAACTAAAATTAACTCAAGGCTCCTAAAAAATAGGAATCATCGTACGCAATTCAAGGTAATCCCTCAATTCAAATTAACTAAGCTAAATGAGTGATAACAACTAAGTTAACCATTCAAAATGTCTTATGATGTGGAATTTCGATTTTCTCCAAATTTAATTCAAGGGAAAATTAAATTAGTAATTTTTTGCTGAATTTTCAACACTCCCTCTTAGCAAGAAAGGGATTCAAATCTACCCTAATATAGAACCTTTGGACTATGTTGCATGCAACACTTATCTCTGTTATTGCTGCTACTACAACATATGCAACTGAGAAGCATAAGAAAAACAAACTAAATCAACTATGTCTACAACTGTCTACTGGGAAACCTCTGATGCTACTGATTATGCCACTGAACTTCCTACTTTTCTTTAAACACTCCTTAGTATCTAACTGACATTGCTCCTCCTGCTATTGAATATCGTAGATCCCTGTAGCAAGGTAATAATCCATGAGATAAACACACCTCATGGACCCTACCAAATTTCTTCAACTCTTCGACTAAGGATTTACTTCGCTCGACCTTGCTCCTTGGGGTATAGATGCATGTGCTCCATCTTCCCAATGGGAGATTTCCCCCTACTAGAGGTCTCTTCTTGAGTGGATGTCTCCACTTTTCCTCCTATCTACATCTCCATTTGTGGCTCGTCCACAACTTCTTGAAGTTGCTTGTGAGGTTCCATTTTTAGAGTTAAATTATGCTCCCTCTAAACCACCAAGTCTTTACCTCTTCCTTGCTCCTCTAGACCTTACATGCATATACTACCTCAAGTGTGTTAGTTTTTGGTAGCATCAGAAGTGCTATAGCCTTGAAAATAGGTGGAGAGGCTAAGGCACATAAGTTCAAAAGAACCCATAAAACGTTTGGTGAAATTCCACCTAGATTGTATTTTATTAAAATAATTAATATTTTTAATGGAGTTCCTAAGTCTAAACTTAGGGAAATTAAAATATTAATGGGCATTATTGAAAATATGGGTGAGAATGATCTAGAGGGGGGTTAACGTCATGTTTTAATATTAGCTATTGATTAGAGACTTAATATTGGCCATTGAAGACTCAATAGGAAAAGTATGAAATGAAGGCTCGGGATTCATTTGGAAACACATGCAGTGAGAGAGAATTGATCTAGAGTTTGATTTCTGGGGCTAGGAAGGTGAAAAATTTGAAATAAGTAATCATTCAATAGCAGAGGGATGGTGAGAATCTAGGAGAAGTAATTTCCAAAGAATACTGACAAAGAGGTGGAGACAACTTGTAGAGAGGTAGTGCAATAGCTGAGAAAGGTTGATGCTAGGCCAGTTTGGGCCAACGCAGTCCCTACACAGAGCCAGAAGGGCGAGTGCAGAGACAAAAACCTACCTTTCACATAGAACTTAGAACTTCCAGAATAGTTAGAACTGTTGGGAACTGTCATAATAGCTAGGAGATCTGATGTAGAGGGCAAAGAAGTTGATGCAGGGTTGATGCAGAAACTAGGTAGGGCCAGTGCAGAAATAGTCAGGGATCAACCAGTCTTGTGATGAATCACCCAGAATTCTACTTGGTGAAGTGAGGTAAAACTCACTCATATTTTCTGCCAATATTTTCTTTGTAAAGGATTGCTAGATGATCATCCTAGATTTGTATTCAGATATTTCTCCTACATAATAATAAACCCTCAGAATTGTTGCAACGGTTTTCCCACATTGGTTTTTTTCAGAGACTATTGTGTCCAAAAATAAGTGTGTCCCATGTATATTGGTCTTTGCTCTATTTTCTGCTTCATGAGATCAAATATTTAATTAGTCTAGGTTGTAGAAGTAATTTTCTTCAGTATTCATAAGAATAACTTAATGAATGTAATTTTAAAAAATCAAGTAGGTGAAGTAGATTCAAATTTGTTGCAATAGGGGTTCCTTTAGTAGTTGAAATTTTCACATGGTACCAGAGCATTGATTTTGAAACAAGAAGAGCGAAGTTTCTGCTGGGGCAGAAATCTGCTGGAAAATATTGAAGACACATACAAGGGAATTTTCTCCTCAAATAACTTTTTGCCAAAAAGTTTGAATTTCTCACTTGTTGAGCAATTGAGTAGTGCTAAGCAGTGACTAGAGAAGTCAATTTGACAGTTGGGTAAGATGGCATCACATGGGATTAGAGATCAGGATAGGTTGGAAGGAGCTTACAACTATGTCATATGGAAGACCAGAATCATAGATGTTCTGGAGGAACATGATATTAAGGCCTACGTAAATAGTTTTGTAGTTGTTCTTGCTGACAATGGTCAAAAGAAGAAATACGAGGTCGAGTAGGGGAAGGCAAAGAGGATCATTCTCAATGGAGTTTGAGATAATGTGGTATCACACTTGCAATGCAAGGATACAACTTGAGAGATGTGGGAAGCCTTGTTGTCACTGTATGAAGGCTCTTATGAACAGTAGAAGATGTATTTAGAGCAGAAGTTGCAGCGGACCTTAATGTAGAAAAGAGAAGGGGTGAACCTCTATCTTCTTTATCTTTAGGACACTAGAGACTAGCTTACTATAGTGGTGTCCACTCCACAAATAATTGCAGTGGTGAGGATAGCCCTGAATGGAGTCTCGAATGAATGGCAAGTTTCCATCTAAAGGATACTGGGTAGAGGAAAAATACCTTCTTGGGAGGAGATGTGGGCGACTCTTCATGAGGAGGAGTTAAGGAGGGACATAGTAAAGGTCAACCTCAGTGGTAGCAGTGGTAGTGGCACAAAGACGAAGGAGGAGGAGGAGAGCATAGCTCTAGCATCAAAGGGACAGTAGAAGCCAAAGCGAAAGAAGGACATTTCGAAGGTGAAATGTTTCATTTGTGGTGAGATGGACCACTATGCATCCCAATGTCCTTTGAAGAAAGAGGACAAGGATGAGAAACATGATCGTAAGGGTGCTTCAGCAAAGATTGGTGATGATGAGTTTCCCATGAGTATCCACACATCTCTAGGAGGGACATGGGGCAATATTGAGTTGTAGTCAGGAGGACTACATGTGGGCAGGATCCTTGAGGAATCCTCCTCTTGGATGAATTCCTTGTTACGGGAGCCAACATTGAATAGTAGCAAGATGGACTTAGTGTCAGATGATGGAGTGGAGTGTTTGGAGGATAGATGTAATATCTGGGGACCAAAGACTAATTGGCACAGAGAAAGGTTAACAAGAATGTAGTCGGTACAATGTAGGAGTTAGCAACAACACAGAAGAATCAGAGGGCCAGAATCAACAATAGTCAAATTCCAACATTCATTGTATTATTCTAAACACAGTTAATTTCAACTAATTTTGGATTTTTTTCAATTTCTTCTCTCAGCAATTGAGTTGCAGTACGGATGCAATGTTAGTAGTGGAAGTGCTAGAAGCATAGTTGATGCAGTGCTTGAGAGGAAGTTGTAGTACAAATGTAGCAGTGGAAGTGGAAGTGTCGTGGGTAGTAATAGAGTAGTAGTAGAAACACAATGCTGGTGGCAGTAATAGTGTAGAAAGAGGTGCTTTAGAAGCAGAGAAACATGCAGTTGGACATTGTTGCTAGAGAACTTTCATCGCTAAGAGGGAGTGTTAGTTTTTCATAGCATAAAAAGTGTTCTAGCCTTGAAAGTTAGTGGAGAGGCTAAGGCACATGAGTTCTAAAGAACCCACAAATTATTTGGTGAAATTCCATCCAGATTGAATTTTATTAAAAGAATTAATATTTTTAATTGAGTTTCTAAGTAAAAACATAGGGAAATTAAAATATTAATGGGTATTAATAAAAACATGGGTGAGAATGATCTAGAATGTGAATCAAGTCATGTTTTAATCGTAATCGTTGATTAGAGACCTAATCTTGGTTATTGAAGACTCAATAGGAGAAGTATAAAATGGAGGGTTCAAGTGCATTTTCAAACACACAAAGTGAGAGAGAATTGATCTTGAATTCTATTTCTGGGGCTGGGAAGGTGAGAAATTCGAACTAAGTGATCCTTCAGTAGTACAGGGGTAGTGAGAATTTGGGAGAAGGACTTTCTGGAGAATACTGATAGAGAGGCGGAGAGACCTTGCAAAGAGGAAGTGTAGTAGTCAGGAAAGGTTGATGTTGGGCTAGTCTAGACTGACACAGACCCTATGCAGAGCCAAAAGGGCTAGCGAGAGCATAAAAGTTGTGTGTCACTTAGAATCTAGAACTGCCACAACAACTAGAACTCCCAGGAACTGTTGAAACAACGAGGAGAGCTGACACAGAGGGAAGAGAAGATGATGCAAAGCCTAAAAGGTTGGTGTAGAGCCTACTCAGGGCCAACACAGAAGTAGCCAAGGCTTAGTCGGCCTTGTGTCTTACTAGCCATAATTCTGTCGGCTGAAGTGACGTAAAACCCACTCAGATTTTCCACCAGTATTTTCTCTGTAAAGGATTGATAGACGAGCATCCTAGATTAGTATTCAAACGTTTCTCCTACATAATAATAAACCCTCAGAACTGCTGCACTGATTTTCCCGCATTGGGGTTCTCTGGGACTATTGTGTCCAAAAATAAGTGTGTCCTATGTATCTTGTTCTTTTCTCTATTTTCTATTTCATGAGATCAAATATTTAATTAGTGTTGGCTGCAGAAGTAATTCACTTCAGTATTCAAAAGAATAGCTTGATGAATGTAATTTAAAAAATCAAGTAAGTGAGGTAGATTCATATTTTCTATAGTAGGGGTTCCTTCAGTAGTTCGAATTTTACATGGTATTAGTGCATTGATTTTGAAATAGGAAGAGAAGATCCAACACTGATCAGTGAGGCCAAAAGCTACAATTGGAAACAATTTGAATCCCCTTGAAGGGATTGCATAGTCCTTGTCGGGAAGCAGATCCAAGGAAATCTCTCTTTGAGTGAGATGACAAAGAGGTACGATTTCCAGTTTGTGAGTTTGCAGAATAGGAGTGAGTGATGTAGAGCCTCAACGTAGTGCTTGAATGACACAATTTTTGCTAGGGTATAAATCTGCTGGAAAAGATCAAAGAAACATAGAAGGTGAATTTTCTCCTTAGAGAAATTTCGGCCAGAAAGTTCAAATTTTTCACTTGCTGAGAAACTAAGAAGTGTTAAGCAGTGACTAGAGGAGTCAATTCGACAGTTGGGTAAGATGGCATTGCATGGGATCAGAGATTAAGATAGGTTGGAAGGAGATTCCAAATATGTCATATGGAAGACCAGAATCATAGATGTTTTGGAGGAACATGATCTTGAGACCTCCGTCACTAATTTTGTAGTTGTTCCCGCTGACAACAATCAAAAGAAGAAATACAGGGCCTTGTAGGGGAAGGCAAAGAGGTATATTTTTGATGGTGTTCAAGATCATGTGGTCTCACACTTGTAGGGAAAGGATACAACCCGAGAAATGTGGGAAGCCTTATCGTAATTGTATGAAGGCTCTTCCAAACAATGGAAGATGTATTTAGAGAAAACGTTGCAGCATACCTTGGTACATAAAGGAGAAGGGATGAACCTCTATCTTCAGTGTCTTCACGACACTAGAGACTAGCTTGTTGTAGTGGGGTCCACTACTCAGCCAACCATGATGGTGAGGATAGTCATGAATGGAAAGTGTTTGTCCAAAGCATATTGGGTAGAGAGAAACTATCTTCATGGGAAGAGATGTGGGCGACTGTTTAGTAGGAGGAGTTAAGGAGGGACGTAGTGAAGGTCAACCGAAGCAGTAGCAGTGGGAGTGGCATAAAGATGGAGGAGGAGGAGGAGAACGGTGATCTAGCATTGAAGGGACAATAGACGTTGAAGTGAATGAAGGACATTTCGAAGGTGAAATGTTTTAGTTGTGGCAAGATGGGCCACTATACATCCCAATGTCATTTGATGAAAAATGAAAAGGATGAGAAACGTGATACTAAGTCTGCTTCAGAAAAGATTGATGATGATGAGTTTTCCATGAGTGCCCACGCATCTCTCGTAGGGATATGGGGCGACATTGAGTTGTAGTTGAGAGGACTACATGTGGGAAAGATCCTTGAGGAGACCACCTCTTAGATCAATTCCTTGATACAGGAGCCCAATATTCATGAATAGCGAGATGGAATTAGTGTCAGATGATGTACTGGAATATTTGGAGGACAGATGCAGTAGCTGGGGACCAGAGATTGATCAACGCCGAGAAAGGTTGGCAGCAGTGCAGTCGACACAATGTAGGAGTCAACAACAATGCAAAAGATTCATAGGGTCAGAATTAGCAGCAGTGCAGAAGATTCAGAGGGTCAGAATTAGCAGCAATCACATTCTAACATTCCTTGTATTATGCTAAACACAGTTAAGTTCAACTAATTTTGGATGTTTTTCAATTTCTTCTCTCAGCAACTAAGTTACAATAAGGATGCAATGTTAGTAGTGGCAGTGTTAACAACGTATCAGATGTAGCGTTTGAGAGGGAATTGTAGTACATATGCAATAGTGGGAGTGGTAGTGTCATGGGTAGCAGTACAGTAGTAGCAACAAGACAGTGTTTGTGGAAAAAATAGTGGGGATGGAGGTGCTTTAGAAGCAGAGCAACATGTAATTTGACATTATTGCTAGAGCACTTTCCTCGCTAAGAGCGAGTGCTAGTTTTTGGTAGCATCAGAAGTGATTTATCCTTGAAAATTGGTGGAGAGGCTAAGGAACTTGATTTCTAAAGAACATAGAAACCATTTGGTGAAATTACACCTGAATTGTATTTTATTAAAATAATTAATATTTTTAGTGGAGTTCCCAAGTCTAAATAATTAGTATTTTTGAAGTTAAAATATTAACGGGTATTAATCAAAATACAGGTGAGAATGATCTAGAAGGTGGATCAAGTCATGTTTTAATCTTAACCATTGATTAGAGACTTAATATCATCCATTGAAGACTCAACAAGAAAAGTATAAAATGGAGGCTTGGGGTTCATTTGGAAACACACATAGTGAGAGAGAATTGATCTGGAGTTCAATTTTTTGGGCTAGGAAGCTTAGAAATTTGAACTAAGTGATCATTCAGAAGTAGAGGGGTAGTAAGAATCCTGGAGAAGGACTTTTTGGAGAATACTAAGGGAGAGGCAGAGAGAGCTTGTAGAGAGGAAATGTAGTAGCTGAGAAAGGGAGATGCTAGAACAATCTAGGCCCATGTAATCACTACACACAGCCAAAAGGGCCAACGCAGAGTAGTAAAATTGCCTATCACTTAGAATCCAAAACTACCACAACGACCGAAATTGTCGGCAATTGCTAGAACAACTGAGAGAGATGATGCATAGGGTAGAGAAGCTCATGTAGGGCTAACACATAGTCTAAAAGGATGACAGAAAACCTATGTAGGGCTAGCATAGAAATAACTGGGCTCAATGAGTCTTATGCCAGATCAACCAAAATTTTGCATGGTGAAGTGAGGTAAAACTCACTTAGATTTTCCGCTAGTATTTTCTCTATAGAGGATTGCTATATCAGAATCCTTGACTTGTATCAAGATATTTATCCTGCATAATAATAAACCCTCATAACTGCTACATTGGGATTCTCGTAATGGATTTTTCCAGTGACTATTGTGTCCAAAAATAAGTGTGTCCTATGTATCTTGTTCTCTGTTCTATTTTATGTTTCATGAGATAAAATATTTAATTAGTGTAGGATGCAGAAGTAATTTTCTTCAGTATTTAGAAGAATAACTCGACGAATGTAATTTAAAAAATAATGTAGGTGAAGTAGATTAAAATTTGTTGTAGTAGGGGTTCCTTCAGTAGGTTGAATTTTCACAAAGCACATATGGGTTCTTGACTAGAGCATTGATCTACTTTACCTATCCCATAGCTATTAGCCTCAGAAAAGTTTTTCCTTTACTAAAGATCATATCATAACCATGTTCTTCCAACACTGCTACAAATATGAGATTCTTATTTAGACCCAGCATAAACATCACATCTTTAAGTCGAAGAACAGATCCTCACTTTCTCAAAAAGGTCACGGTATCAGTCCCAGTAGCATTGTACCTTTCACCGCCTCCAAACTTAGCGTTGTTCTTGAGGTATTTCTCCTCCAAGTCACTGAAGAGTTATCTATTCCCTATCATATGGAATGAGGCACCACTATCCAGGTACCACGCACTCCTCATCATGCTTCTGACCATGAATGTGATGAGAATGAAAGCAAGGTCAAACTTTGAAGCCAAAGCTTCACCTACTACAGCTACTGCATGCTCCTTCTTGCTTGCCTTCTTATGTGGACACTTCATGGCATAGTACTCGAATTCATGATAGTTTAAACACTTGATTTTGACAAATCTTTCTTCTTCACTCTTCGTCAGAATCATCCTCACCTTGGGACTTATTTCCCTTTGCCTTCTATCCTTTGTTGACTAATGCAAAGTCCTCTTGCAGTTATATGGATGATGGTCCATCTCTAGTATTCCACCTTATCTCTTTTTGGACCAAGTCAGACCACAATCTCTCCTAATTTGGTAGCTTCTCCCTCCCATTTACCGAATCCTATCAATTGTGCCAGCTCTTGGGATGGAATAGAAGTGTTAGGCTTACGAGATCATATTCTATCATTGTAATACCAACACTCCCAAGTTCATCTTGACATTGGGTGAACTTGCTTAGCTGTTGTGGTATTGTGTCGCCCTTCTCCATATTTATGTACCGAAGCTTTTCCTTCAACGCCAGCTTCCTGTGGTACATTTTTTTTTAAAACAAATATATCAAGCCTTGCCACAATGCATATAGGGTATCCTTCCCATGGATATTTGAGACAATATGATCTCTAACTCCTTCTAGTGTTATCCTCCTTTCCTTTTGCACACATTTCTTCCATTCTTCTAGATCTTGAGCATTAATTGTTGCAGGCTATGGAAAATCATTGTATATGAATTCCTTGAGCCCCTTATCTTCCAACATTGCCTCCATCATGTCCTTCCAAGCAATATAATTCGAGCTACCCTCAATAGCATACTCGAGACTTAATCAACAAAACAACATATTACTAGATTTGAATAACGATACTACAAATTCGATTCACCTGCAAGGACAATACCAAATTATTTTCCTATATTGTGGTTCCTACTTTGATACCATGTATAAATTCCCTGTATATTCAAACTACTTATGTAATTTTCCAAAACAAAATACTTGAATCTACTCTACTATTCAACAGAAATAATTAAATGATCAAGAAATCCCAACATAAATATGAGACAAAATTCAATCACATATGCTCTGAGATTTATCTAAGGGGAAAGAAAATTCTCAAAACCATGGGAAATTTTAGCAGCTAATATTCACAAGTGGGCTAATTTTCCTTGATTTTTCCACAAAAAAAAATCGCCAATTTGTATGTTTTGTAAAAGTGATTCGTCCAAATTTTAAAATATAATTTTTTTTCACCTTAAAAATTACCAGCATTATATAGAGACTATATATAAAATAATTATGAATTTGAAAAATTTTACGAATATATCAATAAATATTTTATAGTTTGCATATTAGGGACTACTGAGATTCCCTAATGTTTTTAAACTTCAAGATAATTTTCCATCCTTAAAATTTTAACTTCTCAAAACCCCTTCATATCTGTATTGAATTGGTCAATAAATGGCGAAGAAATGCAATTATTGTTCAATCTTGAGCAACCTCTGCACTAGTATAATCTATGTCACTTCCTCACAAGTTGACTCTAGCCAATACTTAGCCAATTTTTCTGCTTGCCCAAGTCCTCCTTTCATTGTGATGTTCCTCAAGGAATTAGCCCCACATTAATTAGGGAAATTCCCATTTAGAATTGTGCAATCCCTGTAGATCCTTCTCTGACTACATGCACTACCTGTGTAACTTGGATAATTATACAACTGATAATACACTACACTTGAACTCCAATATCAACCAAGTATCCTGAATTTCATGCATGCATGAGTTAATTAAGGTTGATTGATCAGTTAACTATTTGAACACTGAAGTTTCACCCCACTACTAGACCTCCTACTAGTTTCTCCAACAGTTGGAACTAGTTTAACTGATCTTAATTCAATTTAACTGAATTCAATTGTTACAACTGAAATTAACTTAACCTATTCTCCTAAGAATTAACAATTACTATACACAACTCAATTTAATCCTTCAACTAGAATTAATAAAGCTAACTTAGTGATATCAACCTAGTTAACTCATTCAAGTTGTCTTGTGATGTGGAATTTTGATTTTCTCTTGATTTAATTCAAGGGAAAATTAAATTAGGAATTTTTGTTGCATTTTCAACAGGATGACTACATTTTTCCAAACATAACCATTCATAAGATGATATGGAGACAACTGGGGAAGAGAAATGGATTTTCCAAAGAGCATAAGTTGTGGAAACATGGCCAGATAAGTTGGGACTTAGGTAGCCACAATAGAGCAGAAAGGGATACTCATGGCTAAGCAGTAGAAGTAGCCGAAAGAGGTAAAGGGTGGAGCATTCGAAGCATAAGTGGCATTCTAAGAAACCACGGGGATACAAAATAAGTCTGAGGGGAAAATAAAAGAGGTAGAGGTAGGAAGGATACCAAAATGTTGTTGCGGAGCCATTCAAGCCCTCTTTGGTTCTTATTATCTCAATTGTGTATTTCTATTTTATGTTAGTTTACTGTGCTATCTATGAGGATTTTGAGTTGGATGTAATATTGTATTAATTCTGGAATTAATAGAATAATATATTATAGGGACACTTTAGTACTCTATGTGTGGACTTATGTGGATTTTAAAAATTTTAATATGCTTGCACCTGCATGATGTTCTTTCTCTTCATATGCTTGATCAGTTATGATTGGGTTCCTAATTCATGTAATTCTAGATTTATTGGCACTGATATATTTCATGTGACTATTCCTGATACCTTATTCCAACCCTTAACTAACTAAGGTCATAGCATGCCTTGAGTGAGATGCCTTATTTATCCTAGATAAGGCGAAAATTTCACTACAACAGATCTTTTGTTGGCCCCTATGGCTAAACCTAGGGTATGAATCCTTCGATTATTTTTTTCCAACACAAATGAAGTCTCACCCAAGGCATCCATGAGAGACTGCAAGAATATGGAGACATAGATACTAAAATATCACTATTATATTCAAATTAGCATTACTTCTTGCTATTCATAGAAAGAAATTAAGTTATACCCTTATTTTGTGCAATAAATCCATCATTCACAAATAATTAATGTAATCATAATATAGAAAGAAAAAAACCCATCGTATAATGCACAAACACAAAGAATAATCCAAAGCATATCCTTTTATCATCATTTTAAAGTCTTCAATATAATCCCAACTATCATGACTTACCATCTTGATAGGTTAACTTCTTACATCACATGCATAAAATTAATTATAAGCATCAAAGACCACAGAGCCTATCTTTTACATCATGGATTTATCTATTTATGGTTTTACATTTAGGTACAAGTCAACCAAAAAACCTTTCTTACTATGGGTGGTAAATATTATCATTGGAAGAACATACAAAATAGGCCTAACAATGTTCCTTCTTCTTTTCATTCATGCACGTTGATCCTTGGACAACCTTCCTGTGTGGTAGCATTTTCTGTAGCACTCCTTTGCATAAATCCCAAACTTGTATGCCAAAATGCTACCTCAATGAGCCCCCAACACCCACCTATGGCTTGTCCTTAATCCACTTAGTATTTCTATTGTTTTATTGAGGGAATTTTCACCTTTATTTTCATGATGAATGCTTCCAATGTATGCTTTACTCTAATGACCATTGTCTCTACTTCCTTTGCTTGCCCCAAAATTTCATGTGCCAGCTCAAATGTCATGGGTTTCTTCAAATTTTATGTGATGTCCTAAATTGCTTTCTTAACCATTTAATGTGCAGTTATAGTCTCGTGTATGACTTTCATTACCTATTACTACAAGGTCTCAAAACTTTGTGATAATTTCTACTCCTAAATTCTCAATTTATTTATCTATTTTCATTTTTTTCTCTTTCCAACATGGTATCCCTACACTCATCGAGTTGTAGTGTGCTCATGTTTTCTTAGATCTTTTGGGCCTGCTCCTGCATGCTTTATATTTTTTGTGCCACTTCTTCAAGATCTTCACTCTCCATCATTTTTGTTCATATATGCAGCCCTTGTTCATACATCGTGTTTCATTTTCCATTCAATTCTTTTATTTGTTCAATATTAAATGTGGTTTTCTATTCCTTTTCTCTAGGATTTTTCTCTTTAGGTGGAGTAGTTGGCTTCATATGTGATTCTAAGTCCATAACATTTATTTTGAGATCCTGAAATGCTTAACCAATATTTGTTACGTTCCCCTCTACTAGTATTTCTATCTTCTTCAGTGCCTCTGGGAGGTTGTTGTAGACATCCTCTACTACTTTCCTTAGCTCCTCTTCTCTCTATTTTACTTTCTCCTTCTCTACCGATAGCTACATTTTCTTTGTCTATAGTGCATCACATGTCATTGACAATTGTGCCAACTATATTATGGTTATTGCATAGGATTAGATCTCCTAAGTAATGCTAAACCATAATTGGTTCAATTTTTCGAAGGGAAAGTGTGATAATACAAACTCTATAAATCCTTATGCACATTATTGCAGTTTATCCATTGAAAACTCGATTGCCTTGAGTGAAATATAAAGTGCACATTGTTCCACTGATATATATGAAGGATTAATCTATGTTTCTTATGTCTCTACTACGCTTGCTATGCTTTGTGCCTTTGTGTGTTCCATCCATGACAGCTATGCCATGGAAAATATACTTAACTCTAACAGTTTTGGCAAATTTTTAACTATTATTTTGTTCTTAGTTGTATTTTTTTTTATGATGTGCAATTCTCTCTAATACTTCCTCAACTTTTTCCTTCACTATCTCCCTAATGTTCTCCAAGTTGTCATTAAAAATGACTAGAATTGGGTGACCCCTAGCTTTATTTATTTTCACTTTGGCTGAAATCAAGAGGTTCCCTCTTATCTAGTCTATGTTTACTTCCCCTTATCTCCAACATACATCGTGTGTTCCTCTTCAGTATCACCTATGCCATTTCTCTATTCCATCTGTAGTGTAAACTAGTTCACCGACTACTCTCAACTACTTTCAATATTATTTGCCTCCTCTATCTATGTCACTTAGATCTTCCACTATGCATCCCAATTATTGAATATGTTACTGACTTCATGACCTATTGACCTGTAATGGGTTTACAACCATTTCTTTGTTGGATCCCTTCTCAGTTGTATGTACATGAAATGTGGATTTTCCTTAAAGAACATGATCCCCTTGTAGGACTTGACTATTTGTAGTGGTGTGCATGGGATTATTTCTATTACCTATTTGATCCCTTATTTACATAGAAAGTGACGTCATTATCATGTTGCCTATTTTTGTTTGTGTTATGCCATAAGGAGGCTACCAAGGGTCCAAAATATTTTATCCTCCATTTATAGGAATTGTGTCTCCTCTAATTCCCACAATGTGATGAGTGTGATCATTATTAGGAGCAACTATAGTGGAAATCTACATTTCATCATGTTCTTCAAGAAAAAAAAAATTATTTAACCAAAAATTTGGCCTACTTCATCTCGACTCCTACTGTGCATTTTACGTCCTCTATTATTACTCCTGGTTGCACCTAATCCTTGTAGAATTAGTGTGGTAAATTTCACACCATCACTTGAGATGAAAGCCTAACCATGTCCTTTTTTATGCTTAATATTCCAAATCCATGCACACCCCTATCTGTTCAATATTTCTCCTTGACTTTCTCCACGATGGATTTTCTTCGATGTTTTCTGTGAAGTAATGTTATAGATCTTCTCCCACTACAAACAACTAGGTAATTTTGGCAATAAGACTAGTGTTTATTGACATTAGTTGATCCAACCATAGGAACCCTCCATGAACACAACTCAATAGATATTTTAGACATGTATTGATTCATCAATACTTGGGAAAACTAAATCAATGAGAATTGTGACTAGTTGGAGATACTTGTTTGGTGTGCGCTGAGGAAATTTCTTGGTGTTGGTTATGTCATGGTCAAAGTACTTATAGTTCTCTATGGAATGATCATATTTTCCTTAGTAATCACTATTGGTGGAATGAATGGTGTCACCATCTGATACATGAGATCCTTTTTGAGGTGAATGGGTTTTAAGTTGGGCTTTCTTGGTGGTACATATTGTCTCAAAAATTTCGCTACTGTGGCCAAACCAATCTTTCTACTTATATTGGTTTTGTTTCTTTTTTCTATGCAAGGGGAACATGAACCCCTAGTGTATTATTCATAGCCTTTCTCTTGGGTGCAAAGGCTCCTCCTCTTGTATTTAGCATTATGGCAGATTTTTGGGTTTTAGCTTTGCAACAATGGTTGGTTTCACAACTTTGTCTCTATCATAGCTCCCCAAATTCCTTAAAGAAATTTTTATTCTCTAACTATGTTTGAATCATTTATACTCCCTTGTCTTACTATGTGGTTTTCTAGTTGCCACAAATCCAAATCACACGCAATTTGATATCCTTTTGAATTCACTTCTCCAGGTGCCCCTTGCATTGGTTTGCAGAGTCAAGTAGGTGGGTGTCCTATCAGTAGCCAATGTTGTTATATCTGCTAATATGCAAGGATTTTTCATTAAAGTGTATTTAGTCTTTTGTTAATGGAGTATATTTCTAATAATTATGCAACCCTATTTTCCATCCTACATGGCTGATGTTGACATTTTTTTATTCTTTACCTTCTCCCACTTCCCTCTTTTTCTTCTTATTAGTCCTTGATAGTTGTTGGCCATTTTGGAGGATCTTCTCAGTTCTATGGTGATCCGTCTTCACTTCACAGTCCTTCCTTTAACAATATAAAATCTTTTAATTTTCCCTTATCCTATTTTTTCTATGTATGCCCCATATTTTGAACAATAAAATAAAACTACATTTTTGTTAACTATGCGAACATAGTTACTGCGTCGAATGTTAGTTACGCATATAGTGTTTTAGCCAAGTTAGATTCACAAAACCGTTTATAGGTTCTCCATTTTTATTTTCTAATTGGACAACTTTTGTCTTTGTCACACACATAATTTTACATGGATCTAGGCAATGCATTTGAAACTTGTCCATATGCTTCAAAAACTTATTTCCATACAACAAAAGCAGGTCTCTTGACTAATTTTTTTTTTGTCTTATGCACCTACCATGGTAGGATTTCTCATACACTTTCTATACATTTTGATGAAATCATACTACTATGTGGTCTTCCTCTAATTGTAGTAGCTCTAGCAGTCTTTGTGTTTTTTCACAAGAATTAGTTAAGTTTTCCAATGCAATAATGCAAAAACTGGGTATTATAAACTCAATAGGCATCAATTCTTCTTTTCCGTATACTAGTCTAAAATGTGTCTTTCTTGTTAGTTTGCTACATGTGGTCCTGCATGCCCATAAAACTGATGAAACACTTAGATCCCATTCACATGTATTTATATTATGTACTTTTGTCAAAGTGTTATAAAAAATATTGTTGGAGTCTTCCATAGTGCCATTTTCATGACGATGGTAGGGGGTACTCTTCTGATGTTAGATTTGAAAGTCCTTTGCCGTGAGAGAAATTAGTCTTATTTAGAAAGTGATTTCCTTAATCACTCATCCATATTTTAGGACATCCAAATCTCGTGGCCACGTTTTGAAATAGAAATGATGTAGTTTCCTTTATTCTATAATCTCTTATAGGTTCTACCTTAGCCAATTTGGTAGGGTAATCCATTATAGTGATGATATATCTATCTCCTAATCTTCCTACTAGTTGATTGATGAGTACAATGAAAAATGACACTCACTTGTCAAATTCATGTAGTGTTAGTTGCGGAAAAATGGCATCTCATCCCTCCTGGACGGTTCCCCAACTCTCTGGCATACATCACAACTTTGACAAAATTCTATGGCATCCTTATGGAGAGTGGGCCACCAAAGTCCTATGTTCAAGATATTTTGTACAATAACCTTCCTTGCATGGTGGCCTCCTGAAAATGCTTCATGTGATTCTAATAGTATTAATGGAATTTCATGTTCTAACACACAATGCCAAAGGATGCCATGTTTGCCTAACTTGTATAGGCATCCTATAATGAGTTGATCTCATATTTTTCCTTTACTACTAGTTGTTTCTTTTGTGCAACTATATAGTCTGTTGGGGATACTCTTGTGCTAATACATTTAACAATATCTGCAAAGTAATCATCAACCATTTATACTACAAACAGTTGTGCATCCTACATAATTTAATTAATGTTCCTTACATATTCCCCTGTTAGTATGCACAATAAGTGGTTTGGTCCTACATTGACCCTTCATAGTTTCACAATGAGCTGAAATTCATATTCTTGGAAAAGAAACAACCATCTACATATCCTCTCCCCAACACTAACTTGTTGACTAAGTATCTCAACGTAGAATGGTCATTGTGAATTTTATAGTGCAACCCAAGAAGGTAGTGTGCGAACTTTTGTAGTGCATATACTATCGTCAATCTTTACTATTTTGTAGTAGTGTAATTTATTTTAGCAATTGATAACTTACTACTTGCAAATAAAATAAGGTGATCTATGTCCCCTTCTCCTAGTTGAGCTAAAACTATGCCTAACACTTTGGATGATGTATCTATGTGGACATGGAACTCCATTCCCCAATATGGAAAATCTAGAATTAGTGCAATAACCAAATTCTCCTTAAAAGTATCCAAATATTGTTGACATTACATGTTCCATCAAAGCTTAGTCTACTTCTTCAACAATTTATCTAAGGGAGCTGTGATCAGTCCATATCCCATTATGAACTTTCTATAGTACCTTGTATGACATAAAGTTATGTGAAGTTATCACATTGAAGTTGTTGGAAGTAAATCTACTACCATAAAAATCTTTGCAAGGTTTACCAACATACCTTACCTGCACACTACATGGCCCAACAAAATGCCAAATGGCAAGAAAAAAATGCACTTTTTCATGTTCAATGAAATTTTAACTATCTACATCTCTATTTAATCAAGAATAGAACCTTAATATGATTCTTTAGGATACCAAACATTGTCTAATCATCCAACTATACTTTGAAAATATTATGAATGGATTCTTTGAATGTTGCTATCACCAGTTGGGAAAACACTACAGATGCATTTTTCATACCAAAAGGCATGACAATATATTGGAAAGATCCTCATTCCACCACAAAGGTGGTATTCTCTAAATGGAGGTTTCTATGAGTAGAAACATTTAGATGATTTTCTTCTAGATCCATCACATAATTGAGAAAATTTCTGACATGTTTTGAACCATCTAATGTGGTTCATCATAAAGACAAAAAATATGAAGAGATTCTAATCTAACAAGCATATAAAAATAACTAGGTTGATTGCAAGGCAAAGAAGGAAACAAAAATTTGTCATTGCAAAAATAATAATAAAATAAAGGAAAACAAATATAAAAAGTCAAATTAACGAATAACTATAATTATAAGGAGATTAGAGAATTATTAACTAAAAATAAATATATAACAAGGAAAAAAGCGAGTCAAATTAAGTAATAAAATAAAAAATTAATAATGGTATTAAATCCAATAATACCAAATAGTGTGTGTGTGTGTGTGTGTATGTGTGTGTATATATATAGATAGATAGAAGATAGGTCCAAAAATAATAATAGTATAAAAATTCATAATCTCATATTAAGGCATAAAATATATAATAATCTTACTGGAAATAGAACAACTAAGAGTAAAAATAAAATAACATAACAAATTTAATAAATAATATAATATGTTAATTTAATACATACATGATACTCATAATAGGAAATAATAATTATATAATGGTATATATATAATATATATATATTATATATATATTATATTATATATATATATATCTATATATATTAATATTATTTGACACACAAACCACACCACACACTAAGGAGTTAGAGGTAAAAATAAGTAAATAAATAGTATGTATAAATGATTAAAAATAAATAAACGTAATAGAGACAAAAGTTATAATAAAATTAAAGAAAGGGAGATAATAATAAAAACAAAAGAATAACAAAAAAAAGAAATAAAAGAACAAGTGACAAGAAAAAAGAAGGGGCAAAACAATGAAAAACCAAGAAACATAAAGGAAAATTAGGAGGAAAGAATTGATGAAAGAGCATGAATCCAATTTCTACTAATTTTCCAACCACCATTTTTGTTAAGGTTCTTGGTTGCATGCTTCTCAATCTCAATGGCATCCTTGAAATTTTTGGGATGATAATGTTAAACCATGGCAAGGATATGGGCATCCTCTATACAAATGTGATGCTTAGTATTTGAAGAATGTTTATGCTTGATGTTTGCAATATGATATTGAATTATATGCTTGATAAAACGACAAGTGTTAGGTCCCTATAATAGTAGTGTATTCCCCTTATTGTTATTGTTAGTGTAGCCCCCTATTGTTATTGTTGTTCCCATATATACCCCATGTTATTATTGTTGTTCCCCAGTAGGAGCCCACTATTTTTATTGTTGTGCCCTTACATTATTATGATTATGTAGCCTTTGATTATGTTGTGACCCCTTAGACTCCTATATATACCAAGGGGGTCTTATCATTTTTATCGTCCAAGAATTATTTATTTATGTAAAGTAAAGGAGGTTTTGCCCTCAAAGGGGCTAATTCCTAAGTCATTGATTATATTTTCTTGTATTTTGTTAACTGGTTGCATAACATTTGGTATCAGAGCTTTGGATTCTAGGGTTTTGCTTCTTCAAACATGTTATCTTGGAATTTTCAGTATAATTTTTTTTTTGAGGCTTCGGAAGCTGAAATTGCAATGATTTAGCGCTGAAATATTGGTGAACTTCGTGTAAGAAATTTATATCTTGGTTCACTATATTTTCAGAGATATGATCCTAAGAAGTTAGGGTTTTTTAATGTTCTAAAATTCAATGTAAAATACGTGACCTAGGGAAAATCATCAAAACTTTTTCTCTCAACATCATATTTGAATTTCGTAAACGGTGGTTGAAAGTGCAAAGATTGTGTTTTTTTAATCATTCTCAGGGATGAAGGTGGAAACAATGATACATGGAACTCCATACATTTCTCTCTCCTGAATTAGTTGATAATCAGGTCATCATGGGATATTGGACATACCTCTTTCTTAAAGAACCCAATATAGGTTTGATTTGTGGGGTTGGAAAGAAGAGCTAGAAGGCTACCATACGACGCAATTTCATACCTTGGAGATATGAAATTACATAGATACAATAGGTATAATAGATACAATATCGAGCTCCTAAAAAGTATGAAAAATGTGTATATTTTGTAAATTTTCTTAACTTTTGTTTCAAAAATCAATTTGAAGTGATTCAAAGGGCATATTGAAGCATAGAAATCAATATTTGGTTTTAAAATTCCTCCCAAACAAAATAATTCCACACCCATTAAGCCCTGAGAAAGCTCTACCATGATGCATAAAGAGGAAGAATTGTAGCATGCTATATCAAAATTATGGGACCAAGTGCAAAACAATTTGCTCTCACAAAGAGAAACCAAAGATGACATGGATGGCTTAAAAGGGGACATGGATGGTATAAAAGGAAACTTGGAGTTTTTAAAGTAGGCATGGATGGGATGAATATCAAGTTGGAAGGGTTGACAAATTTTCAGAAGAAAGGCATCACAGTGGTGACAAAGTAATCCACGAAACTCATGATGAGGAAAAGAGGAATATGAATTATGAATTTAAAGATGCCAATGTGGGGTTTAAGAACCACCACATTCCAAATATAGATATGAGGAAGTTTTAACGAAAGGATCTGGTAACATGGATACTACAAATGGAGTAATATTTTAATCTACATAATGTGGAACCCTCACAAAAGGTACTTATTGCATCTTTATATTTATAGACCAATCAATTTGCATGGTATAGATGGATTTGTTCTCGTAAATCACTTGTCACCTAGTAAATTTTTATGGAGGAAATGATAGCATGTTATGAAGATACAAAGACCAGCTCCTTCTTTAGCCAATTGATAAATCTCAAATAAAAATGTTCAATGACAGAGCACATTGAAGACTTTCCAGAATTTAATATTAGGGCAACCTATATTATAGAGGAGAATAGGATTGATGTCTTCATAGGGACTTTAAAATATAACATCCAACATGGGGTTCATTTTTTAGAACCCTATTCATTGAAGAAGGCATTCATGGTGGCAAAAAACATTGAAAGAAAAATTATGGCAACAAGGAAGTCTACGACTCACAATTATAAAGATGGAAGTGTTGTTTATCCTAATCTTTACAACATACAAGGTTGACACCACAACAATTGGAGGGAAAGAGATAAAAAGGGATTTTTTACAGTTGTGATAGAAATTACACCAAAGGTCATAAGTATGTTGAGAAGAAATTATTCTACATAGATTGTGAAGAAGAGGATGAAAACAAACAAGAAACATCAAAAGAGGAGGATATATAATAGGAACCAGCCCCAAATAAATAGGAAATGAATCCAACCATATCTTGTAATGAATTTCCATGAATTACCACTCGTCATAATCTCAATATATAAGGATATATCAAGAATAAATAGGTAATAGTTCTTATTTATTTGGGTAGTACTCATAATTTTTTTCATTGTAAGATAGCCAAGGAATTTAATTGCATCCTATATGTAGCACCAAAGTGTCAAGTGATGGTTTCAAATGGAGGAACTATAAATTTCTCTAGAAAGTGCCATAATATAAAACTAACCATGGGGGAATATGTATTGAATATTCCAATTCTTTCCGTCCCAATGGGTGGTGTTTATGTTCTACTAGGAGTCCAATAGTTACAATATTTGGTGATGATAACTTTTAATTTCAATAACTTTCCTTGATTTTTTTTGGGAAGGAAAGGAAGTTGAATTAATGGGTATCACAGGTAACCTAGGTAATATAATCAGCTAATATTCTGAAGAAATAACAATGGGGCATAATTGCACAATTATTGTCACTAGAGGTTAAAATCTAAAAATAATTTATTCTAAGGATCTCCAAAAATCATTGGACAAACATTCCAAGGTATTTGAAACTCCCAAAGATCTCCCACCTATTTGTGATTAGCATCATGATTTTTATTTGATTCTAGGATGTGTTCCTCCAAACATCGGACCTTACAGATATCCCTATTCCCGAAAGAATGAAATTGAGCATATGTGTCTAGATTATAGTGAGCTCAACATGCTTACTCTTAAAGATAAATTTCTGATTCATGTCATTGTTGAATTGTTTGATGAATTTCATGGACCAATTTAATTCACCAAGTTGGATCTTCGTTCAGGATATCTTGAAATTAGAATGAAGACTAAAGAAATTCTTAAAACATCATTCATAACTCATGAGGGTCATTATGAAATTTTTTTCATTCCTTTTGGCCTTACTAATGCACCTTCCACATTTCAAGGTTTGATGAATTCCATTTTCAAACCCTTAGAAAATTTTTGTTAGTCTTTCCTTAATGATATACTAATCTACAACAAGGCTTGGAAGGATCATTTTCAACATATTGACAGGGTGCTCAAACTATTGGAGGAGAAACAATTATATACAAAAAACTCAAAATGTTTCTTTGGAGTACATAAGGTGGAATGTTTGGGTCATATTGTATCTCATGAAGGTGTTAAGGTAGACCCTAAACAAAAAATCCACTAAGGAATACAAAATCCCCACAACCATAAAGAATCTTTGAGGATTTCTTGGGTTGGCAAGGTATTATGACAAGATTGTTAAGAGTTATGGGAGAGCAAAAGCACCTCTAATAACATTACTGAAAAAATATGCATTTTCTTGGACTCGAAAAGCAACTAAGGCCTTTGAACAAATTACAGAGTCAATTTTCCAAGCATCGGTCTTAGCTACACTAGACCTCCTTAAAACCTTTATTGTGGAATGTGATTCCTTAGGAAATGGAATTGGTGTTATTTTAATTAAATAAAGAAGACCCATTTCTTTTGAAAGACATCCATTCAAAGGAAAGTATTTAGACAAACCTATTTATGACAAGGAAATGTTGGCAATAGTAGATGCACTAAAGCAATGACAACCTTACCTAATGGGAAGACACTTCAAGGTAAAAATAGATCATGATAGTCTTAAATGCTTTTCGGAACAAATATTATCTTTAGAAGAGAAGCAAATATGGGTCACATAGATGTTGGGTTATGAATTTGAAATCATCTACAAAAAAGAGAAGAAAAATGTTGTTGCAGATGCTCTCTCAAGAAAGGATGAGGATGTGTAAGCATTGATTTGTGCCATTTCTATTATCGAACCTGATTGGATAATTGAAGCAAGTGATGATTAGAAGAATGAAGAAGAGGTTTGGACACTCATTCAAAAGTTGCAATAATATCCTAGTACATATAATACAATTAGTTGGAAAAATGATTCATAACGGTACAAAAATCGCTTATAACTTTGCAAGAATTACCAACTTAACCAAAATACTATTTTGGAATTTCACACCTCCCCTTTAGGAGGGCACCTAAGATTTCTAAAATATTACCACAGGATGAAGAAGGAAATTTTTTGGGATGGCATTAAATTTTATATTCAGAATATTGTGGCAGAATGTTTGGTTTTCCAACAAAATAAAGTTGAGATAATTAATACAACGGGTCTGCTACAACCTTTAGCCATTCCAAGTCAGTGTTGGCAGGAGGTCCTAATGAATTTTATCATAGGTTTCGCCAAGTTTGGAGGAAATAGTTTCATCATGGTGGTAGTTAATATAATTTCCAGGTATGCACACTTTTTCACATTATCTCATCCTTTTAAATCTAGTGCAGTTGCTACTACATTTACGGAAACAATTCAAAGGCTACATGGAAACCCAAAGATTATTGTAAGTGACAAAGATCCTAGTTTAACTGGAAATTTTTGGATGGAATTATTTTCTTGTCTTGGTACTCAATTAACTCATATCTCATCTTATCATCGTCAATATGATGGGAAACTGAGATAATGAACAAATTTTTTGAAGGATATTTTTGTTTCCTTGTATCTGAAAAACAAACACAATGGGTCAAGTGGTTACCTCTAGTTCAATGATGGTATAACACTTCCTTCCATACTGCAGAAAAAATGACTCCATTTATGGAACTTTATGGATATCAAACACCATCCATCACATCATTTTTAAGAGAAAATTCTAAGGTTGAAGCAGTGAAAGATCACATTGAGCATCAAAAACAAGTTCTCAAACTCTTAAAAGATAACCTCACTCTGGTACATAATCAAATGAAACAATGAGAACAACAACACCATAGTGAATGAATTTTTGATGTAGATGACTTGGTATTTTTATGGCTACAACCATACAAACAAATGTCCCTCAAGAAAACTAAGAAGGATAAGAAATTATTATCCAAGTGCTATGGTTCTTATAATGTGTTGCAAAAGATTGGTATTATGGCAAACAAATTGTAGTTGCATGCATATTCCCGAGTACGCCCATTTTTTCGTGTTTCATGCTTAAAGAAGGTTATCGGTGACAAGCTCCTAATTCAAATAGTGTTGCCAAAACATGACGAAGAAGGAAAAGTCATATTTGAGTCTAAAGCAATCATAGAATAAAGAAGTTGAAAGCTAGGAAATGAATTAATTTTAGAGTACCTCATTAAGTGGAAGAACCTACCCTTTGAAGATTCCACATGGGAGGATGAGAATTTTTTACAAAAGCATCTAGAAATACTCAAGCATTGAGGACAAAATGTTTTGGAAGGAGAGGGTCATGTTAGTTCCCTATAATACTAATGTATTCCTATTATTGTTATTGTTAGTGTAGCCCCATATTGTTATTTTTCTCCAATGTATCCCCCATGTTGTCATTGTTGTGCCGCGATAGAAGCCCAATATAATTATTGTTGTTCCCTTACATTATCATGGTCATGTAAGATTTGATTATATTGTGACCCCTTAGAATCCTATATATACCAAGGAGGTATCATCATCTGTACTATCCAATAATTTTTCATTTATGTAATGTAAAGCAATTTGCCCCATTCAAGAGGTTAATTTCTGAGTCATTGATCTATCATTCCTTCTATTTTGTGAGATGGTTGCATAAAAACTAGCCATGCCTATATAAGACTTCCCACATGAGCATGGGATAATGTAAACTCCTTTAAAATAAGTGTTGGCATTATGATTCTGGTATGGCTCTATGATACAGGTGTTGTACTTGATGGCAACTCACTCAATTGGCAATGGTCTGTTCAGGATCTCAAAATGATGGAAATTAAGAGGCTCGCATGTGAATGGTTCAAAAGGTGCGGACTCGCAGGTTCACCGTCCAGGAGGTGCGGTCATACCCGCATGTTACCCGTTCAGAAGGTGCGGAACCCCAGTTCACTCACTTCAAGGCAGAGAAGTGCACTCACGTAGGGTTTCTTATGTTTGACCCGTGGTATTTAGCCCGCCATTTCTGATGCTGTGGTTTTGGCCCGTGGTATAGGATCTATTTTAGCCTCGGTTTGGATCCCTTGTATTGGTTATTGATGGTTTTGTCCCATGGTGTGAATAAGGGCTTGACTATAAATAGCGAAGGAGATCACTTGGCTAAGGCATTTTTTCAATTGAATATCTTAAGATTGGAAATATTGGGTTGTCAATATAAAATGCTTGATCTAAATCAAGGTAAATTTGAAGGTGAATCTATGAAGTCGTGATCTCTCGGGCGCATGATCAGATCTGTGCATCTAACTGTCAGTGGTACATTGCAGGGTTGTTAGTTCGGTTCAAATAAAAGGTCCGTAGGTGATTCATAGTTCAGATGCAGAGGCTCGCAATTCAGCGAAAGGTGCAGTGTGGTGGTACGCGGTCTAAAGAAAGGAATAGTGCGGGGGCTCGCAGCACGATCGAAGGCGCAGTGCAGTGATACAGTGAAAGTACGCGGTGCAACGGAGGGTACACTACGGAGGCATGCGACGAAGCAGAAGAAGCTGTTCGGAGCAAGGTCAGAGGTACACGGCGCGATAGAAGGAGAAGCTGCGGAGATACATAGAAGTACGCGGCACGATAGAAGCAGAAGGTGCGCTGGCACAGTAGAAGTACGCAGTAAGACAGAAGGTGAAGTGCGGAGATACGCAGTATAGTAGAAGGCGCTTTGCATGGATACGCAGGATAACATAAGGCTGGGTGCAGAGTCACACAGTCCAGATAAGAAAAAACTCTCGATCTGTATTAAAACAGTTATTGATTATCTTTTATCTATTGCTGCAGAGTTCTAGGTTTATATTTCTGGTACTATCTTTCTATTTACAGCATTATGAGAAATTGGGTGACTCTTGGTTGATTGTATAAGGAGTTTGGGTGATTTGCATGTACTTGATGATTTGATCTTCTTGGATCCAGTTTGAAAATTTATGAAACGTGGTCCTTAAAGAAGTAAAAGAGAAAAAGGGGGTTG
>APFE031731932.1:107285-144318 GCA_000404065.3 Pinus taeda
GATGTTATCCAACTAGATCACAAAACATAAGAAAAGATAGTCTAGCTACTTCAAAATTGGCCTCTTCGAGGGGGAAACCTCCTTTACATCACATAAATGAATAATTATTGGATGATTCAAATGACAAGACTTCCTTGGTATATATAGGAATCTAAGGGGTAACAATATAACTAAATCCTACATAACAACAATAATGTAAGGGCACAACAATAACAATGTTGATCTTCCTATTGTTTCAGTATGATGTTGACCTCCTAATATTTCATTTGATTTTGCGCCATAGTGAGGTTATCCTTTAAGAGTTGGAGAACTGTTTTTGATGCTCGATGTGATCTTGCACTACTTGAACCTTACAATTTTCTCTTTGAGATGATGTGATGGATGGTAGATGATATCCATAAAGTTCCATAAATGGGGTGTTTTTTGCAGCAATATGGAAGGAAGTGTTATACTACCATTCGGCAAGAGGCAACCACTTGACCCATTGTATTTTTTTATCATATACAAAGGAACGAAGATATCCTTCCAAACATTTGTTCACGAATCTCAGTTTGCCCACCAGATTGAGGATGATAATATGAGCTATGAGCTAATTGAGTACCAAGTTAAGAAAATAATTACATCCAAAAATTTCGAGTGAAAATGGGATATCTATCACTTACAATAATGTTTGGGTTTCCATGTAACTTTTGAATATTTTCCATAAATGCAGTAGCAACTGTACTAGCTTTAAAAGGATGCGATAATGCACAAAAATGTGCATACTTGGTAAATCTATAAACTACCACCATGATGACACTCTTTCCTTCTAACTTGGGTAAACATGTGTTATAATCTATTGAAACCTCCTCCTAATGTTGAGTTCAAATGGCTAAAGGTTGTAACAGACCTGGGGTCTTAATTGTCTCAACTTTATTTTTTTGGAAAACCAAACATTCTGCCACAAACTTCTGAATATCAAATTTAAGGCCATCCCAAAAAAAATCCTTCTTAACCTTATGGTATGTCTTCTAAAATCTTAATTTCCCTCCTAAGGGAGAGGTGTGCAATTCCAAAATAATATTTTGTTTCAGTCGGGAATTCTTACATAGATATAAGTGATCTTTGTACCATAATGAGTCATTTTTCCAAATAAATATATGTCATGTACTCATATATTATTGCAACTTTTTAATAAGTGTCCACACCTCCTAACCATTTTTCCATTCCTACCTTGCTACAATTATCTAGTAAGGTTGGATAATATAACTGGCATAAAGAAATTCTTTCACATCCTAATCCCTTCTTGAGAGTGCATCTACAACAACATTTTTCTTCCCTTTTTTGTAGATGATTTGAAAGTCATAACCCAACATATTAGTGACCCATTTTGGTTGCTCTTATGAATATATTATTTACTCTAAAAATTATTTAATACTAATATGATTTGTCTTTACCTTGAAGTGTCTTCCCTTTAGGTAAGCGCACCATTTCTTCAAGGCATGTAGTATTTCCAACATTCCTTCTCATAAATAGGTTTTTGTAAATGATTTCACTTCATTTGATGACTTTCAAAAGTAATGGATCTTCCTACTTGCATTAAAATAAAACCAATTCCATTTCTTGATGCATCGCATTCCACCATAAATGTTTTTGTGAAGTTTGTTGTAGCTAAAACTGGAGCTTAGCACATTGCCTCCTTAAGATGTTAAAAGGACTTAGTTGCTTTTGTAGTCCAAAAAAATGCATCTTTCTTTATTAATGTTGTTAGAGGTGTTTCTATTTTCCTATAATTCTTAACAAACTTGTGACAATACCTTGTGAATCCATGAAATCCTCAAAGATGCTTTAGGGTTGTGGGATTTTCCATTCCTTGATGGCTTCAATTTTGTTAGGATCCACCTAAACATTCTCATGAGATACAATATGACTAAAATATTCCACCGCATCTACCACAAAGAAATATTTGGAGGTTTTTGCATACAATTGTTTCTCCTCCAATACTTTGAGCACCCTGTCGACATGTTGAACATGATCCTTCCAAGACTTGATGTAGATTAGTATATCATCAAAAAATACTAACAATTTTTTTCTAAGGGTGTGAAAATGGAATTAATCAATCCTTTAAATGTGGAAGACGCATTAGTAAGGCCACAGGCATAATCGAAAATTCATAATGACCTTCATGAATTATGAAGTTTTCAGAATGTCTTTAGCATTCATTCTAATTTGATGATATCCTGAACGAAGGCCCAACTTTGTGAAGTGAATTTTTCCATGTAATCCATCCAACAACTAATCAATCACATGAATGGGAAATTTATGTTTAATAGCGAGCTTGTTGATATCCATATAATATGAAGATACATGCCATGACCTATCCTTCGTATGTACCAATATTACTAGAGAAGAGAAAGGAATTTGGCTAGGTTGAATTATACCTCCCTCTAGCATTTTTGTAACATTATGTTCAATTTCACTCTTTTGGGCGTAGGGATATCTCTAAGGTTTGATGTTTGGAGGAACACTTCCTAGAATCAAGTGAATAGCATGATCATGATCATGAATAGGTGGGAAGACTTTGGGAGTATCAAATACCTAGGAATGATTGTCCAATATTGTTTGGAGATTAGGAGAAACATATGATTTGAATGTTTGAACATCTACTGAGCATTAATTTTATCATTACATCATGTTGTTCTTTCTTCAAAATAATTTTCATGCCATTCGAGTTGATTATCTTCCCTAGTTTCCTTACAATTCCCCTTAATTTAATTTCCTTTCATTGCGAGGAAAACTTCAAGAAACGTTCTTGAAATTAAAAGCTATCATACCCAAACATTTTAACCATTGGGATCATAATACAACATCGAAACCATCCATTAGAATAGAAAACTTTGGACTATTGAACGCATATTCCCCCATGGTTAGATTGATATTATGACACTTTCCTGAGCAATTTATAGTTCCTCCATTTGCAACCATCACTTGACACACTAGTTTTAGATATAGAAAGAAATTCAATTCCTTGGCTATATTATAATGAATAAAATTATGGGTACTACTAGAATCGATCAAAACTATTAACTTTTTTCTTGATATATCCTTCTATCTTGCGGGTTTGAGGAGCAGTAATTCTTGTCAATGCATTACAAGATATGGTCGTTTTCATTTCTTCTTTCTCTAGGGTTGTTTCCTAAGGCATATCCGCTTCTTTTGATGTTTCTAGTTCATTCTCTTCCTTCTCTTCACAATCTATCTAAAATAATTTATTCTCAACACACTTATGATGCTTAGTGTATTTTCTATCACAATTGTAGCAAAGCAAGTTTTCTCTTTTTTCCTCCATTTTTTCTGGTGTCAACCTTGTAGGTTGTGTGAGGCTAGGAGCAGCAACACTTCCATATTTATAGTTATGAGTGGTAGACTTTTGTTGCCATAATTTTTCTTTCAAGTTTTCTTGCCACCTGGAATGCCTTCTCCAATCAGTCAGGTTCCCAAAGGTGAACTTCATGTTGGATTTTATCCTTTAAATTCCCTATGAAGACATCAATCTTATGCTCCTATAGAATATCATTTACGTTCATATTCAATCTTTGGAATTCCTAAATGTGCTCCAACATTGAACCCTTTTTTTGATGTTTATCAATTTTATAAATAAGGTATTGTTTTCCATGTCCTCGTAATGTGCTACCAATATTTCCGCAAAAAATTGTCCAAGTGACAACTTATTTATTGGAACAAATCCATCGATACCACACAAACTAATTTTGTTCTAAAGATAAATATGCAATGCATACCTTTTGTATGTGTGGCACATCAAGTATATGAAAGAATTTATGCATCTTTAGTATCCATGTTACCAGATCATTTCGATAAAATTTCCTCATATATATATTTGGAATGTGGTGGTTATTAAACCCAACATTGGAGTCTCTAAAATCCTAATTCACATTCCTTTTGTCCTCATCATGATTTTCATGGATTACCTTGTCACCACTAGGAAGTGTTTCTTGCAGTAACTTTGTCAACCCTTCTAACTTGTCATTCATCACGTCCATGACTACTTTAAAAATGCACATGTCATCTTTCAAACCCTCAATTTTTTCTTCTAAACCATCCATCTTAGCTTCAAGTTCATTTTTCGTTACTCTTTGGGAGATCAAAATTTGTTGCACTTCGTAATTTTGATATATCAGGTTGCATTTCTTCCTCTTCTTCATGCGTCGTCGTAGATATTTTTAATTTCTTACTATTTCTATCCTTTTCTTTTATGCATTTTGGAATCAAACAAGAATATCCATGCTTGACTATGCCCTATGAATCACTTCAAACTGATTTATCAAAAAATAATTATGAAAAAGTTTAAACAAAATACACACATTTTTCTTGATTTTAGGAGCTCCATCTTGAAACTGTTGTATCTCTATAGTTTCAAGCCCCCACGGTCTAAAATTTTTGTCCTGTGTTAACCCTCTAAGTCATTTTTTTCAATGCCACAAATTCAGATCAATATTAGATTATTCAAGTTAAAGTTATGCTAAATGTTTGAGGATAATATGATGATGGACTTGTTCCATAGAGAAAAATTGTATGGAATTCCATGTGTCATTGTTTCAGTCTTCGGCCCTGAAATTGATACATAAGAAAATAAATTTTGTTTCATTTCGTTAACTTTTTACGAAATTCAAATCGGATGTTAGAAGAGAAAGTTATAATTCCTTTCCCTAGGTCACCTTTTTGAGACTAAATTCTGGAGCAGGCAGAAACCCTAACTTCTTCAAACCATAACTCATAAAATGTAGTGAATCAAGATATAATTTTTTTACACAAAGTTCATCAATATTTTAGCTCCATGTGGTCATAATTTCATATTTTGAAGCTTCTTAAAAAAAATATTATAGTGAAATTTCCATGATGACCTATTTGAAGAAAAGAAACCCTAAAATCCAAAACTCTCATACCAAATGTTATGCAACTAGATCACAAAATAGAAGAAAAAATAGATCAACAACTTGAAAATTAGCCTCTTTGAGGGGGAAAACTCGTTTACATCACATATATTAAAAACTCTTCGACGATTCAAATGACAAGACCTCCTTGGTATATATAGGAGCCCAAGGGGTCACAATATAATCTGAGCCTAGATAAAAATAATAATAATATAAGGGCACAAAAATAATAGTAGTGGGCTTCTATGGGGCACAAAAATAATGATATGGTGGCTACATGGGCACAACAATACAAAAAAGGGGTCTACACTAACAATAACAATAAGGGGACTATGCTAGTATTATAAGGACCTAGCACATGAGTCCTTCTCCATGTCATCATGTAATATATACTTCTTGGGCTTTGTGTATCAAAAAAGAAAACTATTTTTTATGTAAATTGAGTCAAATAGGTCTCATCCAAGTGGGCCTCAAAGAAGAAAATTCAACCTTAATAGGATCCTCAAACCACTCTATATCGATAGTTACTCATCCTCATTTGGTATATCATTCAAGCAATTTGGATTTTTAGTTGTAGGAAAACAAAAAAAAGAGCAAAATTTGAAGAAAATGAGGAACCTTAGAACAAATAAATAGGAACCCTAGTGAAAGAATAAGACCATCTTTTCTCTTGTTTCTACTTAAAACATGGAATATTTTGTAGATTTAGAGAGAGTTGAAATTTCATATCTGAAGCAAAGCCAAAATTTCGTTGCATTACAACAATTTTTTTATATTAGATGCATTTTTTATGCACTTTAACTAGAGTTGGATTTTGGTGTTTGGTTAATCATATTGGAGGTTGAATTGGTAGATATAAGGAGGTTATTTGTCTAAATCTAAGGTCTTGGATTGTCTCAATTTGATTTCAATATATTAGTAGAAGACTTTGACTGGGTTTTCCCCTCCATAGAGGTTTTTCCTTGTTTGAGTGCCTATACCTAGCGCCACTGATATGGAATGATTTTGATTTGATAATCGCTTGATGAAAATAAGAACATAAAATAAGTTAATAATAATAGAATAATTTTCACATGTAATTCTCAAGAAAAGAAAACCTTTTTTCCTTTCTAATTTTCTAAAATGGTACCAAAGCTTAGGTGAATGGTAAGAAGGAAAAGGTAGTGTGAAGATCTATTAAAGGAAAGGATTTAAGAAGTATCAATAATAGGTTTGAAATAATGTCATAAGGAGAAGGATCATATGATAGTTTTTAAGAGGAAGGTATATTAGAGAAACATATCTATATCAAGTAAGGGATACATTGTAAAGAAATTTTTGGTACCTTCAATCAAGTCAGAAAACAAACTAGAAGAAGCCACCAACTATAGAGCACAGAAAATTAGAGTAGATCTCATTCTTGCAAAGAACAAAGTATTATATTTTCTACATGGAAAAGTAAAGTAAACCTTAGATGATGCAGGAAAGGAAAGATACATGGAAACAAATATCGTGGCCATGAATTTAATTATAGATGGATTTAAGGATAATGTAATCCCCTACATATCCAATATAGATACTATAAAAGAGATGTGTGATGTACTCTGCAAACTATTCACCACCAAGAACATTGGACAAGTAGTTAGCCTAAAGAATTAATTAAGAACAATGAAGATGAAAAAACATGACACTATATCTTCTTATTTTGTAAGGCTCTCACGAATAAGAGATGAGATTGAATGGATTGATGAATTTATGCTAAATAAAGAGCTTGTAGTTGTTGCACTACTAGGTCTACCACAATAATGGAGTTCCTCTGCATCAGGTATTAATAGTTGAAAATAAAAATCATCGTTTGAACAAATTTGGAATGCATGTAGTCAAGAAGAATCTCGCATATCATTAGCAAGTGATAAGAAGGAATATGGATAGAACAACACATTCAATGCATATTGTTCTGACTATTAGAAAAAGGGAGGACATAGGATGTTTAAAGGACCAAAGAAGAAGATTGACCTATCTAAAGTTGAATGTTTTAATTGTCATAAGTTGGGAAACCACAAGAGCCAATGTCTTGAAAATCCAAGGAGAAAAATGAGAGAGATAACATGAAATGGTTGTTGATGAAGCTCCACCCAAGAAGAAAAAACCTGAAGAATTTGAAGTCAAAGATGTATATCATTGAGCCGTTAGGGATGTTATCCCTTACATATCCTCATAGATTATAGGCTATTACCTTAGGATTTATTTTATGATTGGACTCTAGGATTAGTCTATGCTTTGATCTCTACTATTCATAGGTCTAACATGTTTTCATAAGAACATTCTTGAGTTGTTTCTAAGGAAGTCCCTCACAAAGAAAAGCTTCATGCTAAGAGGGAGCTTCCCCACCATTTTACAAAAGATAAGTATCATGTTATTTATTCTTGGCATTATGACACAAGTGTTGTCCTTGATGGCAACTCACTCATGATAGATCACAGTACAACACGTTAACAACATAGAGTTACAGATCAAACTCCACAAAATGAAGAAAGAGAGGTATACACAGGTTCACCATTGGCCAAGCCACATATATACGCAGGTTCACTGTATACAAGCCACATATATGTACACAGGCACTTTCACAAAAGTAAAAGCATGTATACCTTAGAAAACTAGGTTTTTGGTGTGAAGTATCTGGTCCATGGAATTTTGATCCATGGTATTGGTCAAAATATCATGTGCAAGGTATTGACCCTAGGTATTTGGGCTAAGGTATTGGTCCTAAGTGGTTTTGGTCCATGCTATTGAGAAAGGCCTACAAACTATAAAAGGAGGAGAATATCATTAGCCCAAGGCGTGCAAGTATCAAATATCTTATGAAATGTAAGATCTAGTATGCAAGTTATTGGGTTATGGTGCGTAACTGGATCTGAACCAAGGATGAACCTTAGCTGATGATGAGAAATCAGATCTAATGATGAATGAAGATCTTAAGGTGTAAAATGGACTATCATTTGTGTTAAAGCTCATGTATATTCTAGATCTGAATATTGACACATATATTATTTTGTAAAGGATATGATCTGGCTATAACTAAAGTCTAGAATAAATTCAGAACTCTGAATTTATATTTTCAGATGTATATGCTAGTTGGCTTTGAGTAAAGCGCATGTACACGTAAGTTCGACACATGGAAGTAGCGTATACCCTATAAATATGCTTAATTTGTTTCTCTTCACCGTTGCAGAGTTCTGGGTTCTAGTTTGGGTTCTGGTTATTGTATTCTTGTGACAATATTCTGAATGATCAGATTGATGGGTTGTCTAAGTGAATGATTGATTCGGTTGTGATATGTTCAAAAGGTGATTGGTTGATACAGATATATTTGATGATTGAATTGTGTTGTTGATGGATCTAGTCTGAAAATTTATGAAACGTGGTCCCTGGAGGAAGAAAAAAGGTCGTAGCCTTCTGTAGGTTGGCACCTACGTACTAGTAAATATATTGGCTAGTACAAGAGCTAGGGGGTTGTAGCTCCCTTCCAGTAGAAGTTGGATAATGAGAGAAGGTCGTAGCCTTCTGCAGGTAGAAGCCTACATACTGGTATAAGACTGCACCAGTACAAAAATTGTAAATAGATTTTCTTATTATTAAAAGAAGACAAGGACAACAACAGCGGGTGGTTTTCACCCACATTGGGTTTCTACCTTACATCTTGGTGTTCATGTGTGTTGTTCATGTGTGATGCTTTATTTTTATTTTACTGCACTATCTAATGAATTCCTGAGATACTGGTTAAAGTTTGATGCATGATAATTTTGGTAAATCTAAAGATCTATGCATATATGTTGGTTGCCTGAAGTATAGTTGCGTATACACGCTAGTGTGCTTAGCTGAAGTAGCATATACAAATCAGTTTTGAAAATTAAATTATTAATCTGATAATACTGATTCACCCCCCCTCTCTGTATTATTTCCAACAATTGGTATCAGAGCAAGTCCTTTAGCAGAAGCTTGATCACTTGAAGGAATATCCATCATCATGAGTAATCAACAAAGCGGGGGATCCATCAGAATGCCAATATTTGATGGGAGCAACTTTGTTTATTGGAAGGTAAGAACCATAGCCTATATTCAATCTCTTGGAACAGATGTCTGGGAAATCGTGGAAGGAGGATATACATTTCCATCAACAATTTCTACAGATGTGACAGGTAAAAATCAATATGAAGCCAATGCCAAGGCTGCCAATACATTATTGGGAAGTATGTCAAAATCAGAGTTTTTCAAAGTTATGAAGCTCAAATCCACCAAAGAAGTATGGGACAAAATCATTCTAAGCTATGAAGGAGACTCTTAGGTAAAACATGCTAAACTGCAAACTCTCAGAATTCAATATGAAACTCTCAAGATGCACAATGATGAAAGTATAGCTAGTTACTTCTTACGTATAGATGAAATTGTTAATTCCAAGAAGAATCTGGGTGAAGAGATAAAGGAAGTCGCCTTAGTTGAAAATTTTTTAAGATCCCTGTCTGCTAAGTTTGAACCAAAAGTATCTACCATAGAAGAAAAGTAGGATCTATAGACTATTACTATGACACAACTGCACGTAATTGTAACTGCCTTTGAGATGAGAAAAGGAGGTCCATCAGATATGAGAGAAGCTACATTTAAAGCTTCATCAAAAGGAAAAGAAGAACTCAATGAATCAAGACATATTTCAGAAGAAGAAGAGGAAGTAAACTTTGTCATGAAGCTTCAATGGGGTTCTGGAAGATTCAGAGGTAAACTACCTTTCAAATGTTTTGCCTGTGGTAGAGTCAGTTATTATGCTGCAAAATGTCCTCGTAAAGATAAATATGATAAAGGGAAGGAATATGCAAAATGGAATATAAAACAAAGTGTAAGTAAAAAGAGTTACTATACTTATAAAGATAGCGATGGTTTATCAAATAGTGATGAAGATGAAAATAGTAATGACTATATACTTCTGATGGCTTATGATGGTGCTGATTTTTTGGATGCTTTAGATGAAGAGGATATTTATGAAGAAATATATAAACTCAAAATCTATTTAGAAGAAAAGAATATGATTATAGATACCTTGACATACCAACTTACTGAAAGGGAAAAACACAATGAAAAACTAGAATGTGAAATTGTGGGTCTAAGAAAGGATATTAAGAAAAAAAAAGCTCTCAATCTTAGATTTCCTAAAGGATTAGAAACCTTAAATGAAATTATCAAAGTGCAACATTCTCCTCTGATAAAGATAGGTCTTGGATATACTGAAGAAGTGTCTCAAGCATAGAAGTCGTCAACCTCTACTAAAAGATATCTTGATGCAGTAAAGAGCAGTGAATAGTTTGACAATTGTCAGCAAAGACAAAAAGTAGATCACCAGGTAAATAAAGCTCAATTTACTTCAAAGATGAGCAGAAGCCACAACCAACCTCAAGTAAATCGTACTCAATTTTCTTCAAAGATGAATATCAATAGAAACTACAATCACCAGGTCAGTAGATTCGATAATTACAGGAACTTCTTTAATGGCCAATGTTTTTCAAGTGATAAATTTGGACACAAATATTCTCAATGTGTTGCTTACAAGACCATCATGACTAGAGAAGCACGAAATCAAAGGAATGTGACAGGGATCAAGAAAGGTCCTACAATAACTTTTCTCTTCTTGAAAATGAAATAGAATGCTCAATCTGTAACAACTTCAGTCATGAAGAATTTGAATGCAGGAGTAAATTTCGGGAAATATCTCAGAAGGAGTAAACTCAATTAAACCCAAAATATTGAGAAAGAAAGAACAACAAACAGAAATATGTGGCATAGCCTTGTATGCTGAAGGACATGAAAATCAATGACGCATTGATAGTGGATGCTCAAAACACATTACAGGTGACAAAGAAAAACTTCTCTCATATAATGCCTCAGAAAAGGGAAAGAATGTCTCGTTCAAAAATGACACTCCTGGTGTCATAAAAGGTAAGGGCTTTGTTCTCTTAAAAGAAAATGTTAAAGCTGGGAATGTTATGTATGTTGATGGTATAAATAATAACCTATTGAGTGCTAGTCAAATGTGTGATTAAGGAAATGAAGTAGTATTTCGATCAAACAGATGCGTTGTTCATGAGCTTGATATAGGAGAAACTATTATCAAAGGTACAAGAACTCCAAACAACTTATACATGCTCAAGGGAGGACAACAACATTGCTACCTAAGAAAAAATGATGAGCACTGGCTATGGCAAAGAATATGGGGCATCTAAGCTTTTCTCAAGTAAGAAAAGCATGCATATTCCAGGTTGTTCGTGATCTTCTTGATATCAACATTCTTGAAAATACAATATCCAAATCATATCAATTTGGCAAGCAAACCAGATCACATTTCCCTAAAAAGGAAGGATTAGCTAGTAAGCCTCTTAAACTTGTTCATACTGATTTATGTGGACCATCAAGGAAAAAGTCACCTCGTGGAGAAGAATACTTTATATTGTTCATTGATGATTTTTCCGGAATGTGCTGGATAGGTCTTCTAAAGCATAAAGATGAAGCATTTGAAAAATTCAAAGCCTTCAAAACTTTGGTTGAAATGAATTAGATAAAAAAATGAAATGCCTCAGATCTGATCAAGGAGGGGAATTTTCCTCGAATGAGTTCTTTGACTTTTGTGAAAAACTTGGAATAAAAAGGAAGTTCTCCACCGTAGGGACTCCTCAACAAAATGGAGTGGTCGAAAGAATGAACATAATTGTTCAACAAATGGCTAGATCTATGCCAGATGAATCTGAAAGTCCTACAACCTTCTGCGGTGAAGCTGCATTCGTTGTCGTCACTATTCTCAACCAAGAAAATTTTCGGGTAAACAGGAATCAAAATCCACATGCACTTTGGTATGGTAAGACTCCTACTGTAAAATACTTCAAAGTTTTCAGAAGCAAATGTTACATTAAAAGGACTGATGAAAAACTTGGTAGGTTTGAACCCAGAGGAGATGAAGGTATTCTTCTTGGTTACTCTTCCTGAAGTAAAGGATATAAATGTTATAATAAAAGACTTGGGAAAATTATTGAAAGTATTGATGTTGTGGTTGATGAATCATGCAAAAATCCAAAACAGATAAAAACCGAATATTAGAAAGAAGATGAGCATTATCTTCCCACATAAAATCACACTAATTCTGAAGAAGAAACCAATGAAGCACCAAAAGAAGAGATAATGGTAGAAGAAAAGGCATTGTCCAGGTATGTTCAAAAAAATCATCCAGAAACTCAAATTTTATGGCGGAAAGAGGCAGGTGTGCAGACAAGAAGAACTATTACAGAAGCTTCAAGCTACCTATCATTACTATCTTCCACCTAACCTCAAAATATAAATGAAGCATGCAAAGATGAATGTTGGGTCAAGGCCATGAATGAAGAACTTGAGAAAATTGAAAAGAATAATACTTGGGAATTAGTTCCTAGACCTCATGATAAGAATATCATAGGAACTAAATGGATATTCAAAAACAAACTAAATGAAAATGGAGAAGTTAATAGAAACAAGGCCATAATTGTTTGTAAAGGATATTCTCAACAAGATGGTATCGATTTTGAAGAAACTTTTGCACCTGTTTCTAGGCTTGAAGCCATAAGAATGTTTCTTTCTCTTTCTAGTTTTTAGAAATTCAAAGTATACCAAATGGATGTAAAATATACCTTTCTTAATGGAGACTTAGAAGAAGAAGTCTATATTGAGCAACCAGAAGGATTCATTCTTGGAAATGATGCAAAATAGTATGCAAACTCATAAAGGTTCTCTATGGTATAAAACATACTCCAAGGGCCTGGTATTACCATCTTGACAAATATCTCCACCAACAGGGTTTTTCAAAGGGGTCAGAAGATAGAAATCTATATACAAAAATTGACACTGGTAAATTTCTAATAATTGTTTTTTATGTTGATGATATCATTTTTGGTAGCAATGAAGAATCCATGAGTCAGAAATTTGCTTTAGTAATGCAGAAAGAATTTAAAATGTCCTTTCTTGGTGAGCTCACCTATCTTCTCGGTCTACAAATTCAACAAAATAAAGATGGAATTTTTCTCTCACAAACCAAATATCTCAAAGAGATCCTGAAAAGTTACGAAATGGAATATTCTAAACCAGTATGTACCCCAAAGATAACAAGATGCAGTCTTAGCTCAAATGATGACTCAGTGGCAGTATATCAACCAACTTACAGATCCATGATTGGCAGTCTGCTTTATCTAATAGGTACCTAACCTGACATCATGCACTCAGTGGGAATAGTTGGAAGATTTCAAGAAAATCCAAAGGAATCACACCTTCAGGAAGTCAAAAGAATTTTCAAATATCTTCAAGGAACACAAAACATTGGTTTATGGTATCCTAGAGATACAAGTCTTACACTTCACACATATACATATGTAGATTAGGAAGGAAGTGTTGATGACAGAAAAAGCACTAGTGGTGGTGCATTCTATATGGGTTCCACGTTAGTGTCTTTGTATAGCAAGAAAAAAAGTTCAATTACATTATCTACAGCTGAAGCAGAATACGTGGCTGGTGCATCTTGTTGCACACAACTACTTTGGATGATGCAAACATTGCAAGACATTTAGATCACATGTACTCCACCCATATCCATTCTATGTGATAATACAAGTGCCATAAGTATTTCAAAGAATCTAGTCATGCACTCCAAGACCAAGCACATACCCATCAAATATCATTTTCTACGTGAACAAGTGCTTGAACAAAAGGTAAAATTGGAGTATGTTCCCTCCAAAGAACAAGTTGCTAATATATTCACTAAACCATTGCCCAGAGAGACATTTGAATATCTCAAACAGAAGCTCGGAGTAGTTGCTACATCATCCTATTGTTAAAATCCATTTTTTAAGAAAGGTTGGTATACGTGATTTTCATGAAGTGTAGTCACATACATATATTGGTTTCTATAGGTATAGCTGTGTATATGATTGGCTTGAAGAAAAATTGTGGGCCAGACTCAGGAGAAACGGGTCTGATATGGTTCAGTGAATTATCTGCTTTGCTTGATGATGGTTACAATCTATTTATGACATGTGGAAATATGTTGGCTCTCATAAGTTGTTACTAACTTGATGTATATATGATTGATGATGATGCCTTGATAACTCTTCTGATATATGCAATGATCAGATCTGACAATGAACATCTGGCACAGGTTTACGGGGAGCATATGCTTCTAAAAATGTACTGTTGGCATTATCTTAGAAGATAGTTGTTTTTTATTCATGTGGAACAAGTTCAGGGGGAGAACATGGTTGTTGGTCTGGATGCTAATTGACATATGCTACTGATGATAGTTTTTGATGATTATCATGGTCTTGTTTAGGATATTTGGTTTTTGTTATGTATGTCATGTATATCATTTAATGTAAAGATCATGAAAAGACCTAATTTGTAACCCCATTATGCATGGGACAGATGATATAATGTTTCCTGTATGAAAAATTGATATATCCCCACTTGGTTGGGTGGATGAGTCAAATTTGGTATATCCCCATTTGATTGGGAAACGAATGTATGTATGAGTCTTTAGTGATAGGAAGGTCATTGGTGATGTATGTATAGAGTCATGTTATCTTTTTGTGGACCTTGCTTGTGCTTAGGGGGAGCATGGACTCGATCATAGGAGCTCAATAAACACACTTCAGCATATCAAACAATTCAGCATGTACTCAGGGGGAGTATGACCCTTTGACCTTGATGACAAAGGGGGAGAGTGACTTAGTGTTGCCATCAAGTCCAAAGGGGGAGATTGTTGGAATTATGACATAGTTGTTGTCTTTGATGACAACTCACTCAGATGATAGATCATAGTACAACAGGTTAACGACATAGAGTTACAGATTAGACTTCACAGAATGAAGAAAGAGAGGTATACGCAGATTCACCATTAGCCAAGCCATGTATACACGTGGGTTCACTGTATACAAGCTGCGTATATGTACACACACACTTCCACAAAAGGAAAAGTGTGTATACCTTGGAAAACTAAGTTTTTGGTCTAATGAATTCCTAATATACTGGTTAAAGTTCAATGCATGATAATTTGGGTAAGTCAAAATATCTTTGCATATTCGTTGGTTGCCTTAAGTACAATTGCATATACAAGCTAGTTCAGTTAGCTAAAGTAGCATATACAAATCAGTTTGAAAATTAAATTATGAATCTGATAATACTGATTCAACCCCCCCCACCCATCTCTTAGTATTATTTCCAACAATTCCCTAGATGATTGATTTCCTCTATATATCTATCTTTTTTTATCTTGCATACTTATAATCCTTCTATTTTACTTGGTAGGAAATTTTTCATAAGGATTGTGGTTATATTCAGAGGGATAGATCAAAATAAAGGATTTTTATCATGAAAATAAGATTACTACAAAGGAAACTCTACAAGGTTTGTTAGATAACAACTCAAGTTATGTCTTAGACTACAAGTTATGTAACAGATTTTCTTCATAAAACAAGGTATGATCATTCATCATTCCAACTTTTGTTTATATTACTAACTCTTTTATTTCTAGGATTTTCTATATAATCATTAATATTCTACATATTTTAGGGTGATTAATCTCTAAATAAAATCTACCCTTATCATAAAATATCCTTTGTTTATTCATTTTGGTAAAACCCTAACCTTTAGGTTTCATTGTGAAACCATAACATTTTGATGCTTAAGGGTATGTTGATAATGAAACTCTAGCCTACTATTTGTTGATAAAGTCTATAACATATGATAAAATCATATCCCTTGATGTTTATGGCTTGTTGATGTTGATGTTATAAATCTCTCACCTTCTAGGGTTTTTTTTTTGATATCTTGATTATATGATGAAACCTTTGATTTTTAGGGTTTATAACAAGGCCCTTGTAATATTCAATAAAACATCCTAGGAATGAAACCCTGGGTGTTTATACTTCTGTTTTATTGAGCTATTTTATATATAACGCTAAAAATCTTTGATGTTTGTAAATGAGATTTACAATAAAACCTTAGTAATAGATTGATATAAGTTTCTATGGAATAATAATGAAACCCTAGACATAAAATCCTTTCACTATGATTAAAATGATAACTATATTATTGATATCCCTGATTTAGTTTTTTCGATGTAATCTATGGTTTTTGACAAAACTTAATAGAGGTTCATGAAGTATAGGGTATGAGAGATGTAACCCTTGTTGATTGCCAACCTAACTAGGTTTAGGTTTTGTATGCCTAAAGCTTCATTTCTTATTTAAATTTCTATGCTCTAATTGTGATGAAATACTAACCCTATATTGATAAAGTTAACTTCATGCTCTTGTATACTTGCTGATAAGATTTGCAGGTACATAATCTTCAAGATGTTGAAGATGATTTCCTACCTCATACTTGTTGATAAATTGATTATAATGTTGAGCATGATTGAAAGAGGGAGTTGTAATAACCTTGGTCACATTAAAGTATACATTGATGACTGGAAGATTACCTTGTTGCCATATGAAGGCATGAAGTTTTGGAAAATCAAAGCTCTTTGATAATATGATTATGCAAAAAGAAAGAGTGTGTATAGCTGAAAGGGTAAAGTTATCGATCTCCCTAAGTTGAGAGCAATATTGGATGAAGGAAAGTGTATATCCTCCATAAGAATACATGATCTTGGAAATATGAAGACTATTGATAAGGAAAGGAATAAGATGAGAGAATATATAAACGACTATAGCTGATTTTTATTGATTGATAAAGTTGTGAATAAAACTTGTATGTGTTGAAAAAGAATTGAAGTTGAGGTTGGTGCTACTGAAGAAATTAAAGAAAGAATCTTCCATAAAGATAAATTGTGATATTACAATGACATGAAGAAGCATATGAATGATTGAATACCCTAGTGTTTTGTGCTAACACACACACACGCATATATTGAATTTTTTTTACTAATTGGGGTTGTGATTGTGAGAGATATATCCATAACAAGTTATTTAGAAGTATGCTTGGACTAGTGGATATATTTAATTAAGTATCTTAGGCTAGGTGCTTGTATAATGTTTGGCAGAACATTTGGCCATCCTATGATGATGTCCAAATATTGAAGAGAGAGGGTATCATTGGTCTTATGGAGATCTGACCTTGGATACAATACTTAGATCCTTATGGGTTGGTATTAGAGCTAAAGCTTGATGGTACCTATAGCGACAAAAGTTTGGATAACACCTTAGTCCCAACCAGTTAGATATCTTGGTCAATTATCTAATCTTAGCATTGCGTATGAGATGAATCTTTGTAGAAAATATCATTTTGAGTTCATCCTTGTACCTATGTATTTGAATAATAATGAATACCTCCCTAGTTAAGAGGGAGTTTTGAAGAATGTAACTAGTGCCAGTATTCATAATTGTATTTGAGTCATGATGTAATGTATTTATCAAAAGAAGAAAAAAAATTATTATTAGCATGGATTTGATCCCTTATTTATTTCTAGGTTGAAGCCTCCATTGCAAGCTTCTAGGGTTTATGTCATGAGTCCTTGTCCATGTCATCATGTAATAGACCCTTATTAGGCTCTATATACCAAGAAACAAAATTTTATTTGATGTAAATTGAGTCAAATAGGCATCCTTCACCAGGTCAACCTCAATAGGAACCTCGACCTCATTTGGGATATCAATAAAGAAGTTCGATCTGCAATTGTAGGAAAATAAAGAAAAGAGAAAATTTTCAAGAAAAGAAGAAGAAACCTTAGAAAAAAGAACGAGGAGTCTTGGTGAAAGAAGAATACCTTTCTCTTGTTTCTACTTCACAGGTGCAATATTGTACAACTATAAAGAAAGATGAAATTACATATATGAAGTAGGGCCAAAATTCTATTGCAACAGGGTTGAAATTTTATACTAGATGTAAATTTTATGCAATTTAACTAGAGTTGAATTTTGGTGTTTGGTTAATCATCTTGGTAGTTGACGTAGTGGATAGAATAATGTTCTTTGTCTAGGTCTATGTTATTGGCTTGTATAAATTTTATTTCAATATACCGGTAGAAGAGTTTGACTGGGTTTTCCACTCCATATGGGTTTTTCCCTGGACAAGTTTCTAGATCTTGTCCCACTAATCTTCATGCTTTTGATTTGATAGTTTCTTGATGAAAGGAAGATTAAAGAATAACATAAAAAAAGCTAATAATAATACACAAATTTTCACATGTAATTTTCAAGACAAGAAAATATTTTTTTCCTTTCTGATTTTCTAGCAATGATGTGGACTCACTCAAATATCATACAAGAGCCAGTTGGGGGGCCGGGGGGGGATCATGCATATATTTAAGGTGTCATTTGAATGTTTAAGAAATGAGGGAGGAGAGGTTCCCACGTGGGTCCCCTCCTCCACTACCTCCTTATATGCTTTCCTTTATGTGGTCCCTCATAAGTGCATAAAACATTAAACATGCATACACCAAAGTTTACCCCTCCCTCTCCCCCTCTTCCCCCCCTTTTTTAGCTTCACATACTCCCTCATAAGGGCATAAAACATTAAATATGCATACACCAAAGTTTACCCCTCACTCTCCTCCTCCCCCCCATTTTTAGCTTCATGTAATCCCTCATAAGGGCATAAAACATTAAATATGCACACATCAAAGTTTACCCACCCACCACTACCACCTAGTGGCACCCCCCTTCCCTCGCCCCCACATTTTTAATTACATGCTATATTATATGTTTTGTGTTATTTGAAGTTCATTCTAATGTAAATACATTTAATGTATTAAATAAAAAAATAAAATTTATGGCTAGAACTGTGTTTAAAAAACAAACTTCAATCAATTTCAACACATATAATTTTAGAGGCAATATCTTGAGTTATATTCCACCAAATCAAGAAAATTGTGGCCTTGTTTGAAATCTATTCCATAAGATAAGAACTCGTAGTGATTATTTTACCAAATCTAGTCATTGACCACCACAATATTTTTGTAGAATTCAAGGCTATGAATTTGCAACCAAAATAGATATTCTGAGTTTGTATTTAAGGAATTCCATTTACTAGGGGTTTCTTATTAGTGTAAATTCATTTCAAATTACTCATTTTTTTAGAGAAATATCAACAAGAAGAAATAGAAAGCATATAATATGATTTTATTAATTAATCAAGTTGAATTTTGATTCTTTAGTTTGTTTGATAGATTTAGCAATTTGAGCATTGTCCATTTTTTATTATTTTTTAATTTAATTTTTTTTTTTTTTTTTGCATAATTGGTTAAAGAGATCAAGCTTGAGAATCTTGGAGCAATGGGATTGAAGAAATAGAGAGGAAAAAAAGATTTCTAAACCTCAAATATAACCAAAAATCTTCAATCAATTGTCATGAAATAAAATTCCATTTTGGGATTTAATTTTCAAAATTATAAATGGAAACTCTAGAGAGGATCAAAGGGTTCCAACTTTCTGAAAAGAAGAAGAAATTTTCACTACTGTAGGATTTGAATCAATAGATGAAATCAAATATTTTGGACTAGATCTAGGAGATGTATTGCAGCTCCAAAAATTTCATGCTATCATGAATTTTTAAATATTTTATGTAGTTAGGAATCTTTCATCATACCTGCAATGCTTGCACACTATTTTCTGAGTTAGAGGTGTTGAAAATTGTAACTAAGTTGGATATTCATTATGAATTGATTGTAATCATGGCATTATATATTATTTAAAACGCACACACACACACACACATTATTTTCAGAGTATGGATTTCATACTCAAGTTTGTGTCAAAAACATGTTCTTCATTCTTTTAGGTCTTCTAGGTATTTCTAGCTCTTTCTAGGAAAAAGAAAAATATTGGTCATGTGTCATAGTCCCATTTGGACTCATTGTAATGAAGGAAAATATTTATTTTGTCGAGAAAAAACCATGGATAATTCTAAGACCAAGCCAATCTAAACGGAGGGAACTTGACCATTAAGAAAGGATATAAAAAGAAGTGAAGCTCAGCTCAATTGGTCAATCATCTCATGCCAGTTTGATTTGGAATAGCAAAGATGAATAAGAGTAGTTGGTAGGATGAGGAAGAGGAGTATAAGTCAAATTCTATTAAATAATATAATTCGTTGTCTAATATGGTTTTTGTTGTAGCAACTGCAACCACCCTCCATGCAATCTCTCTGGGAAATGCATTGCATCTTTTCCTGGAAAAGCAAGAAGTATCCCTAGGAAGTATGGATCTATTATGAGTTTCCCGAAGGTGACACATTACTATCCTTAGAAGTTTTTGCCAAGTGTTGTTTTTGTCCTCGATGTTAGGCATGTGTGTCATAAATTCCAATTTTCTGAATTATATGTAATGGATGCCTCCAGATCTCATTTGCACATTCTACCATCAATATCTAGCATTCCCCATGATATCAAGGAGCCTTTAGAGCATTACCATCAATTTTCTGGGTGATTTTTTATTTTATCATCTTTTTTTTGTTTATTTTTTCTTGTTTATCTTGTGAGAGTGTTGTTTCACTTGTTTTGTTGAGTGACTACTATAAAAAAAAAAAAAAATTAGCTTGTAGAAGTGTTGTTTCAAGTTTTGGATTACCTTTTCCAAGTGTCACATGCATTACCTTGTTTTTGTACTAACGATCATCATTGCAGTGACTCTCTCTAGATGCTTCGTTCATCTTCTGTTTGATTAATCCCTGTACTTGTTTTACTTTCATGCATCATCACTCGATTATATCTGCACTTAGCATCACACCATCCTTCATATCTACTTGATTGCACACTCCCCTTGGGCAGATCTAGGCTTTGATTGCCTAGATATCACATTCACTTACATGCATTGTGCAATCTGGTACCTCAAGGCCTTTTCCTTAGCTTCTGGAATTTTGCAGAGGTTGTCATGGCCTGGCTCCAACTGGACACTATGTAGTTCTAGGATCCAGTCTCCCAACTTGGTCACTGAGACTACGCAATGTGAAGTCTCTCCTAGGATCTTCCCCACACCGAACTGCACATTGCACAATTCTAATCATCAATCTTTCACACTGACTGCTAAAATTTCACAGCGCGTGGTTCCCACAGTCAGTGAGTCACCCCTATTGGTAAAAATTACACAATTCATCTCATTAGATGCCATGATCTGTGCTTGATCATGCTATGAAGTTAGATTTGTAAGAGCTATTTTTTCTTGTCATGAGTGTCATTTTTTTCCAAAAGGTACCACACTCATGAAGCACTTCTCCCCAACAGTAATTGTACTATGGAACCAAAGAGATTTGCTTCAAGAAAGAACACTAGAATCAATACTGGGAAAGTAGCTGAGAAAGTGCCAGTTAACTTTCGAATATATTCAGACACTCAACTATCCATAGAAAGCAGTCAATACTAACATGGCAACAAATCCACCAATAGTAGAAAAAGGCAACAATCCAGTACAAGATGAACAAAAGATGATTTTTTTGACATAATATAGTGATAAAAAAGATGCAGAGTAAAAGCAGACTCAATATTCATGCAGGCAGCTTTGGCAGTGGAAGAAAATGAAAGCAGAGGACATCGACAACAACGTGGAAGAAGAGAAAAATCAAATCTTGTAGGTAGCAAAACTAAGATTGCAGCAAGCCTAACAAGTACTGAAGGAAGAACAAGTGCTCAGGAGGAAAGAATAATAAGAGAAGGAGAAACATGAAGAAGAACAAAGGTTGGGCATGATGATGGAGGAAATAACAACCATATAGGTTGAAGAGTTGGAATAACCAGTAAGAGAGGAGGAGAGTGAAGAGATTCATCAAGGAAAGGGTGATAGTGTCAGACACCAAGCAACATCCAACTACCATGGCCCAAGCTAGCTTGGCCTATGTAGGAATAGAAAACTCAAATGTTAAGTGTGTGCTGGCCGAGAATGAACAAATGGAAAATAAATGGCAAATGGCTAGGCAAGAGGCAGAACAATCGAAAGAGTAGAGTGTGGGTTCCACAATGACATATATGAGGAAATTAATACTTACTGAAGTATACGCACTAGAAGCTACCATGCAGAAGCTCTATGATGGAATCATCATTGTGCATAAGGTGGTTGTCCTTCTGCATGGCTTTCAGTAGCAGAGAAAAAGGCTTGTACAAACTCTCATGGATATACTTGCTTGCATCACCCATGTCCAAGAGTGGAGAATGTGGTACAAATGGACTCCACTTTACTTGCCCAAGATGATGAAGTCATGTGTAGAGCTAGAAAAAGCAAAGGTCCATATGTTGATCCAGAACTATGAGTAGCTCGCCCCATTCTTAAATAGCATATAGGCTTCATATGCATGGTTGCACATGAGTTTGGATGTCATGGTGAAAACGCATAGAATCCCATCAATCAGTTCCCTCACTGAAGCTAAGAATAAGAACCAAGTCAGGCTAGAGGTCAACAGGTACATGGAAAAGCTAAGGCAAGAGACCACCAAGGATCACTTGGAGACAAAACATTCAAAAGTACATTGGTGGTCCTATCATGGTCAACACCATGTTGCACATGTTTCAAGATGAGTTGGACATAGGTTCCAAGACCATATACCCATAAGCTATGGAGGCAAGATTTCCCTATCTAAAAGACACCATCAAGTAGCTTGGGTGTTAAACAAAAATATCATCACCATGACTATTTGTAGTCAGTATGGGTCTATCATCACTTATACTGTCCTCCTAAGCAAGTCTCAGACCTTAGCTCTTCATGTCAAGCTTTGAAAATGAGAGAAAGACATTAAAAATCAATAAAGCTCTAGTTCTGCACTTTCTCTCACTTTTACCTGCGGTCCCACACCCTTTTTTCATGTCACTTGTGGAACTGCCCACTTTGTCTATAAAGGGGTGGGTGCGGACCCCTGTGAAAGTCAAAAAGGCGCAAGTTATTCTAAAAAACGCACTTTGGGTTAATTCTAGATGATTCTAGATGTGGATTGTTCGCTCCAAGGTAGTTCATGCATCCCAAAATAGAAGGAGCTAATCCCTTGATAAGAGGAGCTATCCCTTTGAAGGAGGGTTTTATCCCTTTGAAGGAGGACCTAGTAACTTCTCTCCATTGCACAATAAATTAAGGCATTGGGCTGGTTACTGGAGAGGTTAGAAGCTGAACATTTTTAAGGGTAAATGTAAGACTTCCTAGTTAAGCTTGAGAGGAGAGATCACATACCTTTTGGCTTCATTGGGAAGTGAGTGAAACTTGTCAAAGTAGAGGAGACCTCTTGCTGGACCCTCGGAGGAACTTGTACAACATCAAGGCACAGGTTGTAAAGTTCCTCTTTGATTTGAATTAATACAATCAGATTCTTTTTTCTCAACAAATTGCCTTATGTGGTTTGTTTCATAAATTCCTTGATCATTATGATGGATATGCTTTATGACATTGACTTTTCAGGTGCTATTTAATTTGTTTGCTTGTTTGTGTTTGCAGACTTGCGACAAGGGAGATCATTTGGATCAAAGGAGTGAGGCTTCCACAAACTTGCATTGGACCCAAGGTAGGCCTAAAACACTTGTTTGCCTTTGTTTTTAATTGCATATTTAGAGAAATATAGTTTTTGATTGGCTTGCTTGTCATTAGATATCTTTAGATACTAGGGAGGTCGAGCTTGTCCACAAAATCGACTCATTCCATGTGACATTGGGGACATCATCACACAATACCAAGCTTGGCATTAGTATGTGACCAAGAAGCATCAAGTGGAAGTTGTCGAGTTTGTCTTTCCCCAAAATTCGGAGTCATAGTGTTTTTTCTTTCTAGGAAGTCTCAAGCCTATTTTGTCTCACATGGGTACATGTGGAAAATGTATATTATTTTTAAATATGTTGTAAGTGAAATTCCAGGTGTCAGTAGTGGAATATGAAAAATCACTATGTAATGTAATGAGTTATTTTTAAAGAAGTTGAAGAGTCATGAGGATAGTCAAAGAGTCACAAAGGTGAATGTCAAGGGTTACCCCACCCTTTGTTATAAATAGAACATCATAACTCATAGAAAAACCTTTTGGGAGCCAAGATTTTGGTTAGGCTTAGGCTTAGAGAAGGCTTGGGAGTATTATGATGGGCCTTATCTTCACAGCAACATAGAGTGAGTATAATTCCTTGGAAGAGAAGGAGGTGTTGACTGTAATGTTCCACTATTGGGGCTAATGGATTTCAATGGTGTAAGTATGGATGGAACTTTCACTTAATAATATATAACTGAGCCAACAGGTTTTCATGCATATGATGTTTGTAGTTTGAGTATTCTAGTTACTTTAGCAATGTATGTTGTTTAACATTTTCTTATGAACTATTTTGTATGAAATTGTAAGAATCTTGTTGAAGGCTTGTTGTTGGATTAACCTATCACTTTTCTTTATGGACTATTCTTCTTTACATCTTGTGATGTCACTCTGCTTGTGTGTTCCATTTAGCTTCTATACTATTACAAGATTCTAAGGGACACACTTCCTTTTCCCCTCTATGTGTTAGAACCCCCATGCATCTTACTTGACTTACTACAAGATCAAACACTTGCTTCTGACCAAAGCCATCATACCTATCTCTGTGCGCTATCACGGTTAAGACACTACATGACCACCCACTGCTGGGACATGTACTCCAAATGGTCTGAGGTCTAATTGGGACTTCTTATCAAGGAGATTCCCTTGAGTATTGGTAGGTCTATCATCGTCAACACTTTTTTGCGTTAGGAGGGCCAGATGACAAGCGAAGCCATCAAAATCTCTTTTGAATCTCTATGTTGTCTTAGTGGAGCCTAACCCAGGTTTGGAGTTAAGTTAGCCAAACAAATCTCGGTACTACTAGCCCTTTCAGCAATAGTGCACAGAACACGGACTAAGGTCTCACCCAAAGTAGTATGGGAGGGTGCTAGAACCAGGTTTCCGCACCATGGAGATGTTCGATGAGTTCAAGTGGTCCATGATTTTACTCTGCAGAAGTTGCTTCGCACACTTTCTCATACCTCGCAGTCTTATATACTGCCTTCTTATAGCCCTACCAGGTGCGGAACGCCACGCTCTGTGTTATTACCCAAGACCTTACTAGTATTCTAATGTTAGTTGATTATCTTAGCCTACATCATGATATAAGTTATACTTAACAACATAAACCATTCATACATGTGCGAGCAGTAAATAAATAATATATTTACAAATTATATCAAACATGAATTAACCTAAGAACAGATACACAGAATTATGATAAAAATTCTCTTTATTAATTTATTCCTTGGTTATAGACTTGACTTTGCCCTGCGCACTCAGTTGTAGAAGTTCGTGCCCCTAGTTGTGGACTACTAGGCCTCTGTGCACTTAGCTGCGGAGCCTTCTCCTACTCTACAACCCAAAGACACACTTTACACTTAGACTTTTTCCACTCTGCTATTATCTGTCTTTTTAGACTTAGAGATTCACTCTATTTATACAATCCCATGGTTCGTGGACCATGGGTAGGTCTATCTAGTTGACATTACATTACAAAACTAGGATGGACAACCCTGTGACTCTATCCTACTTTAGCACCCCACGCCCACAATTCACGAAGGTTTACAACAAGATTTTGTCAAAACTTGAGCTTTGAGCCACAAAACATGCCTTGGGGGGATTCCATGCCCAACAGGTCCCCAACACAAACATCATGACTCGCCCTCGAGTCACTTTGTCAGCGTGCCAATCTCCCCGCGAAGTCCCTCCAACTATTGTTGAACAATGTGGAGGTCAACAACGCACTGAGCTATTGCTTGCTGGATCTGCTACATACTTCCAAGACCTCTGTCTCTGGAGTGCTTCTCTGCATCAATGTGTGCATCCCCTATATGTCGGAGAGCTTCCCTTCAATATCTACTGTGATGGTGAAGGCCTCGTCGATCCAAGGTTGGACAGATGCTTTGAGGACTGCTTCCTTATGTCGTACCTCATCCACCTGCTCCTTCAGTGCTTTAGCCTGCTACATCTATGCAAGTGTCTGGATGAGGACCGCTGTTTGCGCAGTTCCTAAGATATTGTCATACTACTGTTGGGGTTCTCACGCCTTTGTCTCTAAGCGCTAGTTGTTGGGGTCCTCTTGCAGAGTTGTAAGGACCTTAAGTGATTCTTTGAAAATACTATTACAGTCGTGCACTTCACCTCTGATTTCCTCCAATCTTGTTGTGATAGCATTAGCGCAACGTTCTCTGACTTCTAGCGAAGTGGATGGCTGCACCTTTAACCGCAGTTCAGTGATCTGAAGATTCAACTCCAGCTGAACCTTTATCATTTTCTCCTTGGCCTCGCAGACCCCTACCGCTAACCTGTGGATCTGCACCTCCACTGGTATATCCGTTGGGATGGCCAGCTCCAGGATGCTTCGGCAAGTGTTGTCTATCACCTACACTAGCTATTGATTTTTCGACACAAATTCGTCACACTGCAAGCTTAGTTATTCCATATTTATCTTCTACTCACCGAGGACTTGGAGCGTGTGGCTCTCCCCAACTCACAACTTTGCAATTATTCCATCCTGCAACACATATAATATCTCACGTGGAAGGGCAGCTAGATTAACACTGAGACCTTTCAGCGTGCAAACCAAAGGCCTGTCAGCCTCATTTGATATCACTAGTGCCCCTTCCGATAGCACTATTGTGTTCGTCATCCCCGTGCGCAACATCTTCTCTACTGTCGTGGATCCGACTGCGAGGTTGGTCGAAAGGGTACCAACCTAAGGGGGGCACGCCTATAATTCCTGCAATTGTACTCTAAGGGTCCCTAACACAATCTAGTTCTCCTGCATGAAATCATGAAGAGCCTTATTAGTAACATCGCACGCCGTCTCACCAATATCATGTAGATCACCCTTGGTTAGGGTGATCAGGTAAATGGACAACTTCAAGGCATTAACCTTCTTCCACGACCCTACCCGCTCTAATGGGGGTTAGCGCTTTAGTTGTGTGGACGTGGTTCATGGGTCCACACCTCCTTCTTCTGTTTTTGCTTCCTCTACTTCCTTCCCCTGCAAAGGCATTGTTTCACCCTGGCCCACATTCGTTGTTGCTACCTGTGTTATTGTTGCTGTTGCGGCCTTTTCCTTCTTGGCTACTTTTTGTGCCACATCCTGTGCTACCTACACTTCTACTAATGTTATTTCCTTCCTTCATTTTTTGGCCAACTGTGTGATGCATAGCTTGGCCTCGTCTTTCTTCTTTTGTGTTGTCGATTTCTTAATTTTTGCAATGTTTGGGGCACACCATTCTAGTAGCCATGCCTCCAAGACATTGAACATAGTGTTGTCGGTGGCTAAAAAGGGTAGCTTTTTCCACTACTTTGTCGGGTTGTTGCGCGCCTTGATATATATGTTATGCATGTCTACCTTAAATTCTGCAAAACTCTGCAGACTATTGTACACCATTGGAGACAACTACGGCTTACAGTTGATCCACATTCAGATGTTCATCTCCATGAGCACCCAGAAGATCTTTCTGTCGTGTATCCGTTTAGCATCCTTCATGGCCCAGAGCGATGCGTACTTCACAGCCTCTGGTAAATATTTGTCAATTATGGGGAATTGACTATCCTCTGACAATTCCCCAGTAATGAGCACTATGGATAGTAATAGCCATGCATAGTGGAACGTTTTCCCTATTCTTGGGCTTCATAGAAATTCTCTAAAAATTCAGTGCAGAGGAATTTAGACTAGTTAAACTAGACCCCCTCTATGCACTACTCAACCAGTGGGACCACTGGCATAGATACCTCGTCTGTGCGACACTTATGCATAACTTATCCTACGAGGATTTAGGTTTCCATGCATACTAATTTGTCTTTGATGCTAGAGATGGCGTAGCCCCTCTTCTTTTTTTCCATCTTGTACTTCTTCTTCATGGCCTCCACGATGGCCAAATCATTGCCCTTCCCTTCTGATATGGTTGTGAGGTCTTCACCTTTGTATGGAAGCTGGGAGACGCGATGAATCAAGTATTCCGTGATGGGGATGGGCTCCTCTAGCCATAAGCACCCATCATACACCAGGCATAGCAGGTGCCTCATGACGAAAATGGTTATTGGGGCATGGTGGAAATGTGGCACCCATAGTAGGTTCAGTAGCCCGGCCTTTTCCACTTCGTGAAACCACTTCTACAACTCTAATACTATCAACAACCCCATGGTGTTCTACTTCATGAGGTTTCCAATCTCAAGGTGAGGGAACTTCTCGTGGTCAACAAGGTCCCAATATTCGAATTTCATAATCGACACATGGCCCAGGTTTGTGCCTTCAAAAAAAATTCCATCTACGAGGAGCAGGGTCTAGAGCGAGCTCTTGGTCTCATGCAGGTCCTTGGGCAGTTTGACCTTCCCCTTTCGCGGGAGGACATAGGTGGGAAATTTTGTCGCGTAGTGCATAGGCTCAGTATCCACCTCCATGGATTCCTCTTCTTCTTCTATGACGATAAGATCCTGCAAATATTTTTCTTCTTCGTCTATTTCTATGGTGACAACTTTCCCCTTCTCCTCCATTGATAGTTTTCTGCGCAATGGGTTCCTCGGGGACATGCATATGGGAGCCATTTCTTGCTTGTCTTTCTTGGGTCTTGGCATGCGCAGTGATTTTGGGATTTATACCACAATATCGGAATCTTCTGGAACATCCCCCACAGTTAGGGCCTGTGCGGCCTCCTCGGCGGTCATTTCTGTTATGTCCATAACATCCTGAGAAATTTCCATCATATTCGTCCAGAAATCTAGCACCTGCGAACTCAGGGGCTCACTCAACACCCGACTCACAACACTCTAAGCTCTGCTCAATCGCTCAATTCGAAAATGACCAAGTATTGTTTGCTGAGTAGCACTTTGTATTTTATAGCGCTTTTTGAATTTGAATTTGACCATTACCCCCAAATCGATTCATTAATGCTTCCTTGGCAGCAAACTTTCCCATATTTTTCCCATAAATCGCATCATAAATTCCTACCACCCACTCCATTTGGCCTCAAGTCAAGCATCCCATCTTGAATAGTGACTTCAATGGTCACTTTTGGGCCAACACAAGTGGCAGCACAACCCCTCGTGCACGGTCATGGACCTTGTTACTTTTTGCTTCTGTGTGCAGCTCCAACCTCGTGTAGCTTTCGAGTAGAGTAGTTTATAGTCTCACGCTTCCTTTCAACTGCTTGGAGCACTAAGAATATATTCCCTTCATCTATTCAAGTGGTTGCACCACCTGTGTAGAGTTCCATCCTATCCTTTGCCATGGTTTGTGGAGAATCCCCACCTTTTATTGTTACGATCGGCATCGCACACTTCACCATTTGCAACACGCTACCCTAGTCACTATGCCTAGCAATATGTAGTCCAAGCTAAGACATCAAACTAATTAATTCACGACGATAGCTCTCAAACTTGTTAGCATGATGCTATGCACCTTGCCTTACGATCCTAGATTTTTCAATGAGAAAATCTTCCTTTATCTCATCCTCCAGCTTCATAACTTCTGCGTCCACCAACATGCTTTTCTTTCTTAACCGTACCCTTTCTTCTTCAAGTTCTTGGAGTCTAAGGTTTCCCTGTGGGATTTCTTCCTCAAGTCCCATGCATTCTATTTCTTGTGGCTATGTGATCCCTTCTTTCCGGGTTTCGTAAACCATCGTATCTACTAGTGCTACTATGAATGGACTAGGCTTTGCATGCTCCAAGGGGACTATAACATTCACTTCATACTTCAGCTTTGAAAGTGCCCATGTGGTTAGGGTTTTGCACATGGTCCTATAAGAAAAGAGAACTGCTGGTATGTGCAAGTCCTAGTCAGCTCATTTCTCATGATGGACCGTGTTCAGTGTTTCATGTACCTTGTCAAAAGCTTCAGGATGAATATGCTTCTGTGTGCTTCATCTTACCATACTTCTTGGTCGTTCGTACCATTGCGTTGCCCGCTCCTACTTATCGGTTATGTGTCCTATCGTGAGGACAATATGTGTTCATGAAGGTTGTGCACCATATGCCTGTACCCATCTGGAAATGTGGGCGTGCGACTATTTCATGCATCATACTCAGCTATCCTCCATATCTGAGGCTTTCCAAATAGCATGTGCATCATCCTTCTGCATTAGCGCTAGTCCTCAAAACTTCTTTGATGTGTACCCCACCATCTTGCAAGCGTAGCATGCAGTACCAATTTCAGAGCATCAAAACGTTGTTGTTCTAGTACTTCTCCTTCAAATTTGTTCAGGAAATCATCCACCTTCCTCAACTCGTCATACATACGCAGATCTCTTACCTCTATTGCCATGCAATGTAGTGAACTTATCATCATGTTACAGTTGAGCATGGTTACCTCGTGTAATCGATTCTTCCATCATTCTATTTCCTCATCTGAATCTAACGTGTAAGAGCTTTCGCTCTCCCACGAGAGTCTGCCATCCACTGTTGGATTCACCTAGTCCTGCTCTCGCATGGTTATCTTGTAGATACAGTCTAGATCGTTGTTGTTATCGTAGTCACGCATTTTTTCTGTGTAGCACAATCCTTCCATAGGATCTAAAGGTACCACTACACATAGTGACTTTTTCCCAAAAATCATCCTGCGCTTACTTAGATTTATCACTCCATTAATGTCAATGGCCCAATCTATTCCTAGTAGTGTGAGATAGGGATTGTTGTCATCAACAATCTTTATCACTTCAAAATCTACTAGCATGCTCGCACCTTCGATATCTATAGTTATTCCTTGCAATATTCCCATAGGTAGGATATTTTTTTGGTTTGCCATTCACGATTGAATAGGAGACCATTGTAACGTGGGCTTGCCCATGTGATCCCATGTCTGCTTTGGTAAGATGTTCACATCTGATCCTAGATCTAGAATCACTTGATCCATTTCATATTCCCTGATCTACGAGGTCAATCTCATCTCCCTTCATGTTCGCATTGTGTGCTTCCCGAGCTTCTGAACTACGTGCGGTTCTCTTAGCAGGGTCCCGTCACATCTAGTTATAGGTTCTTGCAGTCCCCTCATAGCTTCGCTATTGCGCAACAGCTTCATGCATGTCCCTAAGAATGTAGTGAGCATTGATGTGTCCATTTTCGGTTCCAGTTTGTCTTTACTTCTTGATGTAGAGGCATCTGCGAAGCTCTTCTTAGCCTCCATGAATGTCTCTTTCGCATGCTCCAGATCAAATTCAGGTTCCTGCATTGGAACCTTACAAACCTAGGCACTCTCTTCAAGCTACCTACCTTTGTCATCTCCTGTTGTGATACCACTTCGGAGAATGATATTTACATTCGGGTTTTCCTTGCGTGGCTCAGACCTCATCATTTGCAAGTTCTAAGTTGGGGGAGGTTGGAGTTCTCCTTTGTCAAGCAAGCTTTCTATCAGCTTGGGACAGTGCTCTATCTCATGATCAAACTGGGTACAATATAAGCATGATGGTTTTGTCATATTTGTACAATCATGGGGCATAGTGCCCTGGTTCTCTGCAATTGTAACATATCAGTTTTCTGCAACCTCTTCCTGGTCCCATTCTACCTTGATCTCATCCATGCCCCTGAAGTCCCGTTTGTGCCATCCCTGCATTTTGATTAAGGGCCTATGTTTCGGTCTGGACTCTATAGGTAGGAGTCTGATCCATCATCAGTTCATAACTTCTACAGGTGCACTCATTGTGGCCTACTAACCTGCAGAAATTACAGAACAACTGCTGGGAATTCTGCATATACTTCTGTAATACATGGTAGTTATCTGCAGCATCCTTCCCTCCTATCTAACAAATCATGAACCATAATGCAGGCGTCATGCTCGATCCTACTTATGGCTCCGGCCTTAATTGCATTGGTCCTCCTCCCACCAGGTAGTTTGCGAAGACTGGACAATGTTCCTTGTCATGTCCCCGACCCTTACACTTTATGCACCATACCTCCTCGCACGCTTATAGGCAAGCTGTCCTATCTTGATTCAAACTTTATATCTCAAGGCACAATTTTTTCAATTGTGCATGGATCTGTTGCACTCCTAGGTTAGGGTCTTGTATTGGGGTCTCGTCTAGTCTCATTATGATCTCCAAGGCCTCAGCGTGAGTGGTTAGCTTTTACTATGACAGCACGTTCCTTAGGTGCGGCGTTTGTGATGCTACGTACCATGCACAGTGTTGCCCATCTGTCAAGGTCATGTTGGCTTCATGAATTGTACAATTCAATCTCTGTTACAGCTCCCAGGGGGTCTCACCTGGAAGCATCACGATTTCCTTAAATCTAATGGTCGACTGTGTTTTTGACTTTGGCCTGTTAAATTCATTGTTTAGTGCAGGTTGGATATCTATGATCCCTACATTTGGATTGTCATTGGAGTGCTTAATGTACCAAGTCAGTGCACGATCCTGCAAAGCGCTAACCAACATTACCTTCTTTATGTTACCATTCATGACTCCCTGTGCTTCCCATACAATCCTTACCACGAACCAAAATTGGTCTGAATCTTCATTCCCTACTCCTTTGAACACCTAAAACTTTATCGCGCTTGACATATTGAATTGTGGTGGTGGCAAAGGTGGTGTGGGCGAAGACGAGGGTGAAGATAGTGAAACTGGTGATGGCATAGGTGGAAGTGGAATGCAAGGAATTCGTCGCTTTATCAAACTGATCACACTTCTTGGTGAGACCTTCACGAGCTCTTCCTTACTTTCTCGCAGAGGTGAAATCAAGGGGTTAGTTTCTAGTTCTGTGCTACCTTTGTTTCTATATATCCTCCCACTTCACGTAGCCCCAAACATCAATTTATTCACATAACCCACTTTTCACACAGTAGAATTTTAATCCAAGTGTTCAAACATTTAATGTACTTACCTCGTAGCCCTTTGAGGAAGCGTTGTTCTACCTTGCTATAGCTGACTGAAGTTCCTACCGCATAGTCGGTGATAAATCCTTTGGAAATTCAATTGAGCCAGTGATCCATAGTGTGCATGAGCTTATCTTCTGATGTTTCTAGTCTACACACCAACTCTAGAGTCCACACAATAGGTTTGTCAAGCTTACACCTTCCTTGACTATCTGCTAGCTTCGTGATCCACTAGTACAACTTAGAGGGAAAGGATGCAAAGAAAATTTTGTGGATTTCCATATATAAGTAACAAGCTAACCACTCTTCATTTGATAATCGTGGATTCCTATTTTCCTGCGCCACAAAATCTTGAATCTTCTTGCCCAACCACTCTTCAATTCCTCTCTTTGTCCGATTCCAATGATACGACATCAGACGTCTCTATGTAGATCCCAGTCCCGACAATGAAACCATTTTTTGGCTTAGTGGGGCCTTATCTAGGTTCGAAGTTAAGTTAGCCAAAAAAATCCCGGTACTCCTGGCCCTTTCAGCAACAGTCCATGGAGTGCATACTGAGGTATCACCCGAAGTAGTATGGGAGGTAGCTATAAGTAGGTTTCAACACCTTGGAGATGTTTGATGAGTTCAAGTCGTTTGCGGTTTGAACCTGCACACAGGTTGCTTCGAGCACTTTCCCGTACCTCGCAGTGTAATATACTGCCTTCGCACATCCCTACAAGGGGCTGAACATGATGCTCTACATTATTACCCAGACCTCACTGGTATTCCAATGTTAGTTGATTATCTTAGCCTACATGCGTTCTTTAAGTTATACTTAACAACATAAACCATTCATACAGGTGCGCGCAGTAAATAAACAATATATTTGCAAACTATATCAAGCGTGCATTAACCCAAGAACAGATACATAGAATTATGATAAAACTTATCTTTATTAATTTCTTCCTCGGTTACAGACTCAACTTCGCCCAATGCACTCAACTACAGGGGTCCGCGCACTCAACTGCAGACTACTAGGCCTCTACGCAATCAGCTGCAGAGCCTTCTCCTACTCTACAACCCAAAGACACACTTTACACTTCGACTCAGTCACTTAGACTTGTTCCCCTTTGCTATTATCTATCTATTTTCTACACTTAGAGCCTCGCTCTATTTATACAATCCCATGGTCTACAAACCATGTGCAGGTCTATCCAACAGACATTACATTACAAAACAAAGGTGGACAACCGAGTGACTCTATTCTACTTTCGTGCCCCACGCCCGAAATTCGCGGAGCTTTACAACAATATTCCACCAAAACTTCGGCTTTGAGCCCCAAAACATGTCTTGGGGGGATTCCATGCCTAACACTCTACACATTATGCATGACTTACATCACAATCTCAACTCTGACATGTTTTTCTCATGCTCATTATTTCAAAGTGTCAAAGGATGTCATCGATTACTTCTCACAAATTCAATATTATGTTGAAGGTGGAATAACATTGTTAAGACATGTAGTTTCATTTCTATGTTTCTGTAACAAGAATGAAGTCCCCTCGGATGCCATTGCCTGTGGGTTGTTCACTTACACATTGGAAAGCCACATTATGAAATGGTGTCTCACATTGCCCATAGCCTCTATAAACTCTTTCAATCACATGATCATAGAGTTAGGCCATGCTTTATTTTAGTACGACCATAAAGAATTCAATAGAAAGAAATTAGAATTATGCAAAGAACCTAGTGAATCTATTGAACAATTTTGGCAATGATTTTGTTATCTCACTTTTCAATTCCCAAAAATTGAAGTCATTTGGGATTTTATCGTAGAAAGGTATAATTATCTTCTTCACATCTCTAACAATCCACATGAATTAGAATCTTTCAAACCCCTCCCATCATACCTCGATGTTAGATCTTCTAAATATAAGATAGATAAGGTCGATATCATGAGTGACTCTTCGTCCTATTCTCATCAAATAGCTCTAGCTATGAAGAATGAGGAAGGAGAAGCTATAAACCAGCATGTTGAGATGCCACATCCTTCCAACCCACTTTCTCTAGATCTTTGCGCAGATATAAATTACATGCCTAATGGCTTTCATGTCTCATTTTCTCAACCTCTGTCCTCTTGTTTCTTTGATCCTTCAGATTTTGGTGTGTTATGTTCATTCGTTCCGAATTCCACACGTGATGTTCACAAGGATCAATTTGTTGATGGAGTTGGCATTGACTAGCCAACTTGTGCTATCATTTTTTAGGAGTATGTGTGGGTATTTGTAGAGGAATTTGCGGTGAAGGATGACCTCCTTTTGTCTACACATCATTCACTCTATCCTGGCATCTTATGTGATTCTGCCATTTCTGATTTTTCATGTGAAAGTGTATGCCTCGATGTTTCTACTTCTGATAATTCATTGTGTTAACACCCAGGTTGTTCCCTTTGACTCCAAGGGAATACGGCCAGGGTAACCACTAACCAATCTTTGGATTACAGCTTCTAGCCCAACTGTAATCAGAGAGGGCTCTCTATTTAAGGTTTGTCTATGTTCTGTGGAGATTTTAGGCTAGTTATGAAGTAAGGGTTTTGGTTTATGTTTGGTTGGAAGGATGTCTTTCTATAACTAAAGTGGAAATCAGCAGATGATGTTAGTTCATTGGGCAATGGAGTCTGTGGCTACTGGTTTTTTGAAATCTTCAGTTTGAGCAGCTGGAATTACAGGGCCATTTAAATACTTCATAAAACAAACTTGTAATTGTGATGGTGAAATGTAAACAACCAGTGAAAAGCAATTAAGAATTTTCCACTAAGCTGGGGTGTGGGAAAGAGATATATTCCTCAGGAGCAAACTTGAATTCCTAAAACAATAATCACTGTGAAAGATATAGCGTGAAAGGGTAGCAATTAAGAATTACACCTTTATTACTATAACTGAAGAAAAATATTTATAACAGCTTAGATTGAGTTCAGGGTAATCTGTGATTAAATCCTGGAACTATTCTTTTTCCTTGCCATTAACTGTAAAGCACAGAAGCATGAAAGAGATATGAATGATAACAAAACACATAACAAAGAGTTGTAGGGAAAACTTATTGTGCCATGAAATACGCAGGAATCCTGTAACTCTCAGCTAAACACCACAATGCATCAAACAACACAGAGCTTTGGAAATTCCACCGCCTTTGTATTACTTCTCTAAGAATTTACAGTAAAAGAACTCTAGAAAAGATATCAAAAACAACCAACCCCTACATTCTCATGCGAGGGGAATATATAGAAGTGTTTCATACAAAATATCTCAGGCATTGAGTCATCTGAGAAATAAATATCTTCACCAACTCGTACAGGAAATAGATAAGAAGTTATTGCAGCTTTCAATACAACATGAATGCTCTTTAATTCTGTCAGAAGATTTTTGACCTTTGGAGGTCACTGAGTCGGTTGAACGCTTTGTTATAACTAATGAATAACGTGTCTTTGCAGCTCTGTCCTCCTGTAGCTTTTCGGCCCTGTCACCTGTGACTGCCAGTGCTGTTGTGGTGGTGGAATAGTTTCGCTGAGTTGGCTCAGCCTTTTTTCTTCATACATGCTGATATAACAAAATTTCCCTATGCATGACAACCTACGTATTTCAATGGAAAAAACTTGATTACTGGCTCTGGTTTAGTAGTAGTTGTATTAATCCATTCCAGACTTCCTGTGTGGGCAATTAATGTCTTAAAATTGCCTCTATAGTCTCATCCGCCTCTGTATATTTATAGAAATTCAGAGGCACATCAAACAAGTGATTGATTTCATTCATGATAAAAAATAAGCTCTCTACCATGTTGTAGAGAGTCTGTCCTGATGTTGGCCCTGATTTTGCTGAAGTGCTGGGCTTTTCTGAAATCTGATTAGTAGCAAAGGTGTTGACCCTCTTGACATAATTTTCATGGGAAAGTAGTCTTCCTGAGGTGCCCATTAAGCTAGGAAGACCTCTGTTCTGCAATGCTATAAATTTGTCCATGAATTTATTAATGTCTGTCTGCATATCATGGCTTCTTCTCTCTAATGCCTGTACCAGGGTTCTTGGTGTCAGGACCCTTTTGACCATCGAAATGGTCTCAGTCCTATTGGCAATTCCCATTGCGACCAGCTGAGAACTTGTTATGTGATTAAGCACATTAATCATTCTGGTGGCAGTCTCAGGCATATTGCCTAGAGATGCCCTTGCTTTTTGGATTTCCCTATGTGCTTTTCCAATGAGCCCCATCTGCTCATGAATAGCCTCAATATATTCCCACTGGTCTGTGATGG